>PVJC01020198.1:0-29412 GCA_004026665.1 Murina feae
CTATGTGCTGCTATGAACATAAGGGTGCATATATCCTTTCTGATTGGTGTTTCTGGTTTTATGGGTTATATTCCTAGAAGTGGGATCACTGGGTCAAATGAGAGTTTCATTTTTAGTTTTTTGAGGAAACTCCATACTGTTCTCCACAGTAGCTGCACCAGTCTGCATTCCCACCAGCAGTGCAGGAGGGTTCCTTTTTTTTGCATCCTTGCCAGCACTTGTCCTTTGTTGATTTGTTGATGATAGCCATTCTGACAGGTGTGAGATGGTACCTCATTGTTGTTTTGATTTGCATCTCTTGGATGATTAGTGATTTTGAGCATGTTTTCATATACTTCTTGGCCTTCCTTCTGTCTTCTTTTGAAAAGTTCTATTTAGGTCTGTTGCCCATTTTTTTGATTGGGTTGTTTATATTCCTTTTGTAAAGTTATACGAGTTCCTTGTAAATGTTGGAGATTTAATCCTTATCGGTGATAACATTGGCAAATATGTTCTCCCATGTAGTATATTAGTTTTTTCATTTATCTCTTCCCATCTTCCCAGTCTCCACATTCAGGTAGTTCAGTCTGTTCCATGCCTCCATGCTTCCAGTCGAATGTTGTTGGTCAATTCTTTTTGTTCAATTCCACAAATAAGTGAGGTCATGTGATATTTATCTTTCTCAGATTGGATTACTTCACTTAGCATAATAGTCTCTAGCTCCATCCATGCTGTCCCAAAGAGTAAGAGATCCTTCCTTTTTACAGCATAATATTCCATTGTGTAAATGTCCCACAGATTTTTTTTATCCATTCATCTACTGATAAGTACTTGGGCTGTTCCAAATGTTAGCTATCCTATATAATAAAAGAGAAACATGCAAATTAACTGTCCCTCTGCTATGTTCAAGCCACACCCACAAGCCATGCCCACAAGTCAATCAGGAGCAAATATGCAAATTAACCCAACTAAGATGGCGGTAGGCATGGAGCTGGAGAGAGCAGGAGGCTTGGGTTGCCCCAACGATGGAGGAAGCCAAGCTTCCTGCCTGCCCTGGCCAGCCCTCGGCTCCACTCAAGGCTACAAAGTTTCAATTATATAAGGTAAATAAATCCCAGGAAAAAAAAGGAGAGGCTGGCAGCTTAGGTCACTAGGGGGCGAGGCCAGCTTGCAAACAACCATCAGCCCCTCACCCAGGCTGGCCAGGCACCCCAGCAAGACCCCCACCCTGATCTGGGACACCCATCAAGGTAAACTAGCCGGCCCCCACCCATGCACCAGGCCTCTATCCTATATAATAAAATGGCAATATGCAAATTGACCCTGACAACAGAATGACTGGGAATGGCTGGTCACTATGACACACATTGACCACCAGGAGGCAGATGCTCAATGCAGGAGCTGCCCCCTGGTGGTCAGTGTGTTCCCATAGGGGGAGCTCTGCTCAGCCACAAGCCAGGCTGATGGCTGCCAGCACAGCCTCTCTTGCCTCCTTAGCAGCGCTAAGGATGTCCAACTGCAGCTTAGGCCTGCTCCCTGTTGGCAAGTGGACATGCCCTGAGGGCTCCTGGGCTGCCAGAGGAATGTCTGACTGCCAGCTTATACCCGATCCCTCAAGGAGCGGGTCTAAGCCAGCAAGTGGACATCCCCTGAGAGATCCCAGACTGTGAGGGGGCACAGGCCGGGCTGAGGGACCCCCCAAGTGTACAAATATTTGTGCACCGGACCTCTAGTTATAAATAATGCTGCTATGAACATAGGGGTGCATATATTCTTTCTGGTTGGTGTTTTGGGGTTTTTAGAATATATTCCCAGAAGTGGGATTGCTGGATTAAATGGAAATTCCATTTTTATTTTTTGAGGAAACTCCATACTGTTTTCCACAATGGCTGCACCAGTCTGCATTCCCACCAACAGTGAACTAGTGTTCTCTTTACTCCGCATCCTGGCCAGCACTTGTTTGTTTGTTTGTATGTTTTTTTATGATAACCACTAAAGGCACAGTGCATGAAATTCGTACATGTGAAGGGGGTGGTCTCTCAGCCTGGCCTGTGCCCTCTCACAGACCAGGAATCCTTTGGGGATGTCGAACTGACAGCTAGACCTGCATGTTAGCCTTTTATTATATACTAGAGGCCCAATGCATGAAGTAGGCCTTCCTTCCCCCAGCTGCCAGCACTGGTCTGGCACCCTGGACCCCAGCTTCCCTCCAGCTGCTGGCAGGCACCCAGGATACAAACTTCCCTGACAGCCTGGCTTCATCCAGAACATCATCTGGAAGGACGTCTAGAAGGATGTCTGGTCTAATTAGTATATTATGCTTTTATTATTATAGACTAGTGGCCTGGTGCACAAAATTCGTGCACATTAAAAGGGAATTAATTAGAGGAAATATTTAATATTGCTATTTGCCCTTTCTCTATAATAAAAGTTTGAGAGATAAAAGGAAATGAGTACAATGTATATGAAAATAATATACAATTTTATTAATAAACAAACAATAATAAAATGATATAACAACAAACTCATGATATAAAAACAACATTGATGCAAATAATGACTGATAAAGTGATTAAACTTATTCTAATATCTCCCTGTATACCACATTAAGCGTGAAAACACTTTCAGAGTGCTTGACTAATTTCCCTTGGGATAAAGTATTTACAACTTTAACTTTAACATCACACGCTCTTCAAACTCGAGAGAAAGCAACATATAACTGACCATGTGCGAAAACGGGTTCAGGTAGGAATATTCCTACTCTCTCTAGAGTTTGTCCTTCTGATTTATTAATAGGCATTGCAAATGCTGGCATCACAGTAAACTGTGGTCAAATTAATTTAAATGGGAGGCCAGTTTCAGATGGAGACAAATCAATTCTTGGAATCAGAACAACCTCTCCCTCTGCAGATCCAGTTAATATTTCAGCTTCGATAATGTTAGGTTGTAATCTTTTGATAATAAATCTGGTACCATTACAGACACCCCATTTACTATTAATATTTCTCAATAGCATGATGATTGCACCCACTTTCAATTTTAATTTATGACATGACATTCCTGAAGGAGTAATACTATTAAGAAATTCGATGGGAAAATTTCCTTTTCTGTTGAGTCATCTGTTGAGTCTACCAAATCATCACTCAAATATGTGTGAAAATCTCCATCAAGTATATCCAAAATTTCTTCATTTAATTTTTTGAACATGCTCATTTTTTTGAACAAATAATTGCACGTTTAGATATATTTTTAATATTATCTATAAATATACTATTTCCAAAGGTGGCTTCAATAATAGATCCCTTACAAATCATTTCACAGGGAATTTCAATAATATCCATTCTTAAATGAAAACTGCTATCAAATTTGCCATCTTCAGGTTTTACTAACCATTCACTATAAGCAGAATTCTCTGATCTCATATTTGTTTTAAGAGACAACTT
The DNA here is from genome assembly GCA_004026665.1 of Murina feae. Lineage (NCBI taxonomy): Eukaryota > Metazoa > Chordata > Mammalia > Chiroptera > Vespertilionidae > Murina > Murina feae. Next base: position 3,423 of record PVJC01020198.1, read on the forward strand.
TCTGAAACATCCCCAAACATCACAGTACTTTAAACTTGTTTGTACTATGGCCGATTGCATAGCATGCAGTACGATACTGGGACATTGTTGAAAATCCCCTCTGAGAAGAACTTTCCCACCAAATGCAACATTCAAATTCATAATTTCTCTTACTAATCTGTCTATGGCATTTATAGCATGACTGGATGCCATGATGCATTCATTAATAATAAGAAGTTAGGTCTTTTTAATGGTTTTAGCAACTTCACTCTTTATATTGAGTCTAGAAATTGAAGTTGCATTTAATGGAATTGGTAATTTATACTGGGAATGAAAAATTCTTCCACCAAGAAGTAAATTTGCAGCAATTCCTGTAGATGCTGTGGGTAAAACAGTACCACCACGACATCTAATAGAATGTATTAAAACTTTATAAAGATATGTTTTTCCACTACCACCTGGACCATCCAAGAAAAAGCATTTGGGGTGTACAGTTTGATCTTCGATGACTGAAGTTATAGTCTGAAAGGCTGCCAACTGTCCATAAAGAGAATTTATGAAAACCTCTGCCTGTTGTCACTATATGATTCATCACATGTATTTGTATTCATTAATAAAGGACAGTCCAGAAGTTTGAAATGTGAACATTTCATTCCATGTAATGTGAATACCTCCTGAATTTCGTTAAGGGCATGTGTTTCACAGTTTGCCTCCCCGAGTGGTGTCTGGTGCTGCCCGCCCCACTTCCCCCGTCCCCAATCTGGGGCCTGGACTCTGTGGATGGCATCTGGCGCTGCCTACTCAGCCTCCCTGAGTCCCAGATTGGAAGCCCGGACCCTGCAGTGGCGCCTGGTGCTGCCCACCTTGCCTCCCTCATTACTGATCTGGGACCCAAACTCTGTGGGTGGTGTCTGGAACTGCCTGCCCTGCCTCCCCAGTCCCCGATGGGAGGCCCCGATCGGCAGTGGACTCTGTGGGAGGTCTCTGGCCTGCCCATCCCTTGTCCCTTGTCCCCGATCTGGGGCCCGGACCCAATGGGTGACATTTGGCACTGCCTGCTCTGCCTTCCTGGGACCCAGATCAGAGGCCCGGACCCTGCAGTGGTGCATGGTGCTGCCTGCCCGGCCTCCCCCATCCCCAATCTGGGGGCTGAACCCAGGCAGCATCTGGTGCTTCCTGCCCCGCCTCCCCAGACCCCGATGGGAGGCCCGGACCCTCAATGGCATCTGGTTCTGCCTGCCCTGCCCCCCTCCCGCCTCTGCTGCTCACCAATGCCTGCCCTGCCCCCACCGCCACCCGCCACCACCAACTGCTGGCGCCCACTGCCACCCGCCAATGCCTGCCCCGCCCCTGCCACTGCTCACTGTTGCCCGCAGATGCCCACTCCGCTCCTGCCACCGCTCCCCATCACCCAGCCCCACCTGCTGCTGCTTGCTCCTGGCTCCTGACCTCCATCTTGGCTGGGTTCATTTGCATGTAACCTCTCTGATTGGCTGGTGGGCATGGCTTGGCTGGTGGGTGTGGCTTAGGCGTCCTGGAGAAATAGTCCCTTTCCATATTATGCTTTTATTAGAGAAGACTAGGCGCCCGGTGCATGAAATTCGTGCACGGGGGGCGGTTCCTCAGCCTGACCTGCACCCTCTCCAATATGGAGTTCTTGGAGACTCTCACAATCCAGGACCTCTGGTTCTTAACCGCTAACCTGCCTGCCTGCCTTAACCACTCTGCCTGCCTGCCTGATCCCCATAACTGCTCTCCCCTGTCGGCCTGGTCACCCCTATTAGCTTGCTTTTTTAATTTTATCCCCTTCACAAACAATTGTATTTGACTTCCTTATTGGCTTCTTCCTCTCACACAATTTTTCTCCTTTATGTAACACTTTTCCTACTGTCTCATCATTTATAAACTTTTATTTCCTCCTTATTTCCTACTTCTGTTTCATCATCATTCTTCCCATTTTCTACTACCCTCCTTCCCTTCCCACATTCCTTCTTTCCATTATCTTTACCCCTGCCCAACCTTCCCTTTTCCTTCCCACCTTAATTTTTTTCTTCACTTCCTCCCTCTGACCTGCTTTGCTCCCTCCCCCATTCCTTCCTTATTCCCATTCTCCTTTTAAGCTCTACCAGCTCCCCCTTTATAACTTTTCTTCTCTCCCTCTTTTTCTCTCATCCTACCTTTGCCACACATTCTTCTCTACTTACTTCCAGTGTTTTAATACCTATCTTCGTGCCTAATTATCCACTATCACTTATCTTTTTTTCTTTTCTGACTTCTTTTAAAATCTGTCCCCAGTACACAACTATACTTGGTTTTCATTATAGGCCCTACAGTTCACTCATACATCCTCTTTTTTTTTAACTCTGCTGTCCACTGACTCTTTTATAAAGTTCTTCCCTCCATCCTGTTCCACTCCTCTCCCACCTGGTTACTTCCCCCCAAACTCTCCCTGGCTAATACTCCCTCCACCTGCCCCCTGACCATCTCTCCCTTTCCTGACTCCTGGGGGTTCACCCCAGCTCTGAAGGGAGACAGGGACCTCTCACAGGAGACCCCTGCCTGGAACCAATCACGGGGTCACGCACACGTGGAGGCTAAGCCTCCAGGTGTGCTTGCCACTGAGATCTGTCTATTTCCAGGCCCCAACCGCCACCTGGAACCATGATCTGTCTATTTCCAGGCCCAGCCACCACCTGGAACCACGATTTGTCTATTTCCAGGCTCCAGCCGCCGCCTGGAACCATGATCTGTCTATTTCCAGGCTGGGAGCCACCCTCCTGGAACCAACCTGGAGGAGACTAAGCCTCCGCCTGTGCATGCCCCCCCTAGATCAGTCTATTTCCAGGCCCCAGCCTAGGGGCCTGCTGGCTCCTCCCGCCTGTTTGCCCTGCTGGACCCTGGTGTGAGGTGGGTCTCCGCCATGTTGGCTAGGCTAATTTGCATACAGTCGCTCTGATTGACTGGTGGGCATGGCTTAGGTGTCCCAAAGAGATGGTTAATTTTAATATTATGCTTTTATTAGATTAGATTATTCTGACAGGTGTGAGTGTATATCTCATTGTGGTTTTAATTTGCATTTCTCTGATGATTAGTGACTTTAAGCATTTTTTCATATGTCTTTTGACCATTTGTATGTCCTCTTTGGAGAAATATCTATTCCGGTTCTCTGCCCATTTTTCAATTGGATTGTTTGTCTTCCTTTTGTTGATTTGCATGAGTACTTTATATATTTTGGATATGAATCCCTTATCAGATGTATCATTGATAAATATGTTCTCCCACACAGTGGATTCTGTTTCCAGTTTCTTTTGCTGTGCAGAAGCTTTTTAAATTTTTGCCCCATTTCCCTGAAAGTAAGACATCCCCTGAAAATAAGACCTATTTACAGTTTTGCCTCTCACTGAAATATAAGGCTCCCCCTGAACATAAGGCCTCCCCAATAATAAGCACCCCCAAACATAAGGCCTCCCTGATAATAAAGCCCAATGAAGCTACCACAACTCTGGACTCTGGACTATAGCGGCGGGCGCACGGCGCAGCTCACTGTTGGCTGCAGCGTAGCCAGAACAGACAGGAAGTGCTAGGTCTCTTTTAATCAGAGAGCCCATGCTGCCTGCTGCTTGCTCTGCCCTGATGGAATCTGGCTGACTCACAATTAGACAGTGAGTTGCGCGGGGCAGGAGTAGGGCACATTGTGTGGACACACAGGTAATAAATTTCCTTTTTTTTTTTTTTTTGTTCAACAATATTCTTCATGGAAAAATAAGACATCCCCTGAAAATAAGACATAGGGCATCTTTGGGAGCAGAAATTAATATAAGACACTGTCTTATTTTTAGGGAAACAGAGTATGTAGTCCCAACTATTTATTTTTTTCTTTGTTTCTTTTTCCCTAGGAAATATATTGGCAAAAATTCTGCTATATGAGATGTCTGAGATTTTACTGCCTATGTTTTCTTCTAAGATTTTTATGGTTTCATTTAAGGATTTTAAGCCTTACACTTAAGGATTTTGTTCGTTTTGAGTTTATTTTTATGTATGGTGTAAGTTGGTGGTCTAGTTTCATCTTCTTGCATGTGTCTGTCCAATTTTCTCAACACCATTTGCTGAAGAGACTGTCTTTACCCCATTGTCTGTTCTTGCCTTCTTTGTTAAATATTAATTAACCATAATGGTGTGGGTCAATTTCTGGCATCTCGGTTCTGACCCATTGGTCTATATGCCTGTTCTTGTGCCAGTACCAGGCTGTTTTGGTTTTAATGATTTCGTAGTATAGTTTGACATCTGGTATTGTGATTCTTCCAACTTTGTTCTTTGTTCTCAAAATTGCTGTGGCTATTTGGGGTCTTTTATGGTCCCATATACATTTTTGGGATATTTGTTCTAGTTCTGTGAAGTATACCATTGGTATTTTGATGGGGATTGCATTGCATTTACAGATTTCTTTGGGTAGTATGGACATTTTAATGATATTAATTCTTCCAATGCATGAACATGGTATATGTTTTCATTATTTTTGTTATTTATAATTGGATTTTCTTAACTGCACATTTCCATTTTGATCATGTAATTATTTTTATTTTTTCTCTCCTCCAGAGAATAGGTCTGCTTTACTGAGTTGCCTGTTGACATTATTTTATTCTTTCACTGTCTGGCAAGGGATTCCCTTAGGGTAAAGATATAATTTATCATCTGGACTTGAGTGTGAGGGAAAACTATTAATTACACCAGTAGCAACAAGGAGTTTCTCATGGAAACTGGAATATATAATCCCCACAGTCATAGGTACCAATTTATGTCTTCTGCCTCTGGTTTAGATGCTTATGTCCTGTGTCTCTGGTAGAATGATGCATAGCAACAATCCTGATAGTGATGGGTGGCAGACCCATTTGTATTCTTGATCTTCTGCATATTCTCTACCCTGTTTTTGTTGGTGGTTCAGTAGTAAATCTAAGTGAAAGCAAACTTAAATCAGAGTAACAATCCTTGCCAATTTTGAAGCTTAAGCAGCTTCTTTAATATGTTTTAGCTAATTTTTCAACACTATTTTTAATGACTATTTCCCCTTAATTTGTTTAAAATTCTTTTTTAAAAATAGGAAGGGAGAGGGAGAGAAGTAGGAATATCAATGATGAGAGAGAATCATTGACCAGCTGCCTCCTGCATGCCCCACATGGGGGATCAAGCCCACAACCTGGGCACGTGCCCTGACCAGGAATTGAACCATGGCCTCCTGGGTCATAGGTTGACAATCAACCACTGAGTAATACTGGCCGGGCATCCCCTTAATTTGTAATGTAAGCTTTACCCTCCTCTCTCCAGAAATATTTTTATATTCTTTTCATTTTCTGATAATACATGATCATTTAAAAGTTTAAAAAACAGAGGATTGTGTCTACCTGCCAGAAATAGCTATTTCCAACATGCTGGTGTATATATACTTCAGACTTTTCTTTTAAATAGACACTTCCTTTAGTATATACTTATTTATCTTTATATTGATTTATCCTGATTGATATTTATATGGTTTTTACTATCATAAACTATTCTGTAATTATTATCCTTATACATGTAGTTTGCATACATGGGCTATTGTTTTCTTAGAATAAATTGTCAGACATAAAATTGCTGGATCAAAGGGTATGTTCATTTAAAGTTTTCATTTTGTTGTTTTGTTCTTACTTTTACTATATCACCCTCCAGAATGGTTGTGCCATTTTACCCTTCCACCAGTATTGTAAGAGAATATTTATTCCTTACTTTCTGGCCATTACTGGATAACACCATGCTTTTTAGTGTTTGTTAATCTGATAGGCAAAATTAATGTTTGGTGTAAATTAAGTGCTCAGTAAATATTTGTCGAATGACAATATTGTTGTGGTTTAGTTTTTATATATTTAATTATTGGTGAGTTTGACCAAATATTCCAGGCCTTTGCAACTTTTTTCAGTACAGAGTTGAACAGTAAATACTTTAGACTTTGCAGTCTACATGGTCTCTGTTGTACCTACTCAACTCTGCCTCATTGTAGGGAGGTATATCTATACACAATATGTAACTGAATGGCTTTGATTGTGTTTCAATATGTAGAGAAATAGGCAGAAGCCATATTTGTCCCACAGGCAATAGTTTGCTGATCTTTGATGTATTTGCATTTGTTGATATTTAGAACACTTTTGTGAATTGCTCGTTTGTTTCATTTATACATTTTTTTATTGGGGAGGTATTCTTCTAGATGATTTACACTGAGTGGCCAGATTATAATGACCACCCTATCAATACTTCGTTGGGCCACCCTTTGCCTTCAATACTTTGGCGATTCTTCTTGGCATTGACTCCATGAGATGTTGAAAGGTAATGCGAGGAATCTGACATCATGCCTGATGAATAGCACTGTCCAGTTCTGTGAGATTTGATGGTTGTGGAACCAGCTGCCTGATGGCTCTTTTAACTTCATCCCACAAATGCTCAATTGGTTTGAGATCTGGTGATTGTGGGGGCCACCTAAGCAAGGTAGTCTCCCTCATGTTCTTGAAACGACTCCTGCACAATACGAGCACGGTGGCATGGCGCATTGTCTTGTTGGAAGAAGCCATCTCCATTGGGATACGCCATCAACATGACAGGATGAACTTGATCAGCAATGATACTTAGGTATGTTGTGCTATTCAGACATTTATAATGGTCTGGGCCTCTAGCAACTTCAGCACAAAAATATAGCTAATTTGCCTATAAATGTCAGGTGGTCATAATAATCTGGCCACTCATGTATAAGATTTCTTTATTCTATTTGGTTACAAAGTCATAGTATTATCCCTTTGTGTTATTTTGCAAATATTTCCCCCAGTTTTTCATTCATTTACTAACTTTGCTTATGGTCACTTTTTCCCTTATAAATATTTTTATTTTTTATGGAATTAAATCTGTCATTCCATGTTATACTTAGAAAGGTCTTCCTTACTCCAAGATTATAAAAATATTCTATATTTTCTTTCATTGCTTTTCTTTAATTTTTAAAAATTTGAATATGTTTCTGAATGCATTTTTATTTTTATTTGGTGACAGGGATATAATTTTATTTGAAATACCATTTTTATTATATACTAAATTTCCATATGTGCATTGGACTGTTTCTGAACTCTAATTTTCTGACTTACGCTTTATGAATTATTTTTGTGTTATTTTATATATTATCTATTTCATTACATTTTCTAATATCTTATTACTTGCATAGGAAGTCTATTGAGTCTATCCTTATACATGTAGTAAAATTACTGAATTTTTTATTATTTCTAATAGTTTTTCTCTTGAATTTTCCAGGCTGTCATATCATCCTCTACAGATAATGGTAATTTTGCCTCTTCTTTTTCAAAAGAAATATCTCTTATCTTGTTGCAGTGGCTAGAATTTATATGATAATTCATATAATAGCATTGATAATGGATACCCTTATGGTGTTCCTGATTTTAATGAGAGAAGCTCTTGTTTTTCATTGCTAGATGTATTTGATCATAATTTTTGATAAATATTCTATCATGCCTAAGAAAATTTCTTCTGTTCCTAGTTTATCATTTTTTTTCAAATAAGGATGGATATTGAATTATCAAATGCTATTTTGGCATCCATTGAGATAATTATACAATTTTTCTACTTCAACCAGATTATGTAATAAATTATGTCAATATATTACTAATATTGGGCCATTCATTTTTTAAAATAATTTTTTATTGTTCAGATTATTACAGATGTTCTTTTTTTAAAACCCCCATAGCTCCCCTCCACCTGGTTCCCCCCTCCACCCTGTACCCTTACCCCCACCACTGTCTTCATCCATAGATGTAAGATTTTTGTCCAGTCTCTTCCCATACCCCTCACAGCCCCCTCCCCCTGAGAATTGTCAGTCCATTCACTTTCTATGCCCTTACTTCTATTCTATTCACCAGTTTATTCTGTTCATCAGATATTTCTATTGACTTAATTGTTATATTCACTGGTTGATAGATATGTATTTCTTGTCACTTTGTTGTTCATAATTTTTATCTTTACCTGTTTCTTCTTCTTCCTCTTCTTAAAGAATGCCCTTCAACATTTCAAATAATCCTGGGTTGGTGGTGATGAACGCCTTTAGCTTTTTCTTGTCTGTGAAGCTCTTTATCCGACCATCAATTTTACATGATAGCTTTGCTGGGTAGAGTAATCTTGGTTGTAGGTTCTTGCTATTCATTACTTTGAATATTTCTTGCCACTCCCTTCTGGCCTGCATGGTTTCTGTTGAGAAATCAGCTGACAGTCGTATGGGTATTCCCTTGTAGGTAACTAACTGTTTTTCTCTTGCTGCTTTTAATATTCTCTTTTTGTCTTTTACCCTTGGCATTTTAATTATTATGTGTCTTGGTGTGGTCCTTCTTGGGTTCATTTTGTTTGGGATTCTCTGTGCTTCCTGGACTTGTAAGTCTATTTCTTTCACCAGATATGGGAAGTTTTCTGTCATTATTTCTTCAAATAGGTTTTCAATATCTTGCTCTCTCTATTCTTCTGACACCCCTATAATTCTGATGTTGGTACACTTGAAGTTGTCCCAGAGGCTCCTTACACTATCTTCATATTTTTGGATTTTTTTTTTCTTTTTGCTTTTCTGGTTGCCTGTTTTTTGCTTCCTGGTTGCCTGTTTTTTGCTCCCTGGTATTTCATATCTTTGACTTGATTCTTGTGATCCTCTAGTGTGCTGTTGGATCTCTGTATATTATTCTTTATTTCAGTTAGTGTTTGCTTAATTTCTGATTGGTCCTTTTCCATATTTTTGGTATTCTCCTTAAGTTCCTTGGAGGTTCATAGAAGATTCTTGAGTAGCTTTATAACTGTGGTTTTGAGCTCTATATCCAGTCATTTGCTTTCCTCCATTTCTGTCATTTGTGATCTGTCTTTTTGTCTCCGCATTTTGGCTGCTTCCCTGCGTGTGTTGATAGAGTGGTGTTTTCTGTCCCAGCTGCAGTCTGTTAATTTGGCTGCAGGCAGGCAGGCACACAGCTTGGAGCGGGGTCTGAGTCCCTGGGGCAGAGCAACCCCATGATGGCTGCGAACTGCTGTGCTAGAACGCCACTGTCAGTCTTCTGCCCCATTGCCAGACTGCCCACAAAGCATTCAGTGTGACCCCGGAGCTTGTAAACCCTTCCCAGCTGCCTCCACCCTTTTGTTCTGCCACCTCCGCCACCCTTTTGCGCACGTCCATACCTCTCTGTTTTGGCACCGTGACCTTCTACTCAGTCTCAATGCATGCCTTCTCTTGCCTTTTAGTTGTAAAGCTTCCACTCCTTTGGTTCTGGAGTATGGCTTTTTAGGTTTATTGTTGTATTTTTTAATGTTTGTGGGAGGCTGCGCATTCAGGTATATACCTTATTCTGCCATCTTGGTTCCCCCTGGGCTATTCATTTTTTGAGGGAAAACTCAAATAGGTCAGAATGCATTCTTTTCCTAGTTGTGTTCTAATAAAATGTTGAATTATGTTTGCTAATGTTTTATTTAAAATTTTTATGTTTTTATCCTTAGAGAGGTTTATCTGATAATAATTTTCTTCTTTTTTTGCTGTGTTTATCAGGTTTGCTATTAGGCATTTGCAAATCTTGTGAAATGAATTGGAAATGTTTTCATGCTCCCAATGATATAGAAAATCATATAGTTAAATATGAAGTAGTTAAAGGGCTAAAATGAGATAAAAAATGTCTGATCCTTGAGATAATGATAAAAAAATGTGTATAAACCCTTGTGGACCTAGTGCCTTTCAGGGGAATAGATCTTTGTCAACTTATACAATTTCATATTTAGTGATTATTCATTGTAGATGTTTAATCTTGTTTCAGTTGTTTGTAGTTACTATAACTTCCTTTAAAATTATCCATTTTGTCTAGATATTCAAATTTTCTGGCACAAAGTTGTACATATTTTTCTTTGATTTTAAACTCATCTCTAATCTATAACTATATTCTTCTGTTCATCCTTTCATTTCATTTATTGAGCTATGTGCTGGGATGAGCAATGGTTTCTAGTTTCATGTCATATACAGTGGTATATAAGAGAGCCAACATGTTTGCTCCCATACAGTCTACGTTGCAATGTTGTGCATTTGTGTTTTCTTGCTTGAATGAGCTTGCTAAGTGTCTGTTGTATTGATTTTTCGTAGAAAAAGAATTTTATCCATTTTTACTGTTTTTTTAAATTTCTTATTTTATTCAGCGTTGCCTTAAAAACATTTTTGTTAAGGAAAATTTCAAGTATATGCAAAAATAAAGTAGTACCAATTAGCTACCTTCAACAATTATTAATTCATGGCCAGTCTTGTTTCGTTTTTGTTCTTAAACCATTGTATTTCTAAAAGCAAACCTCAAACAGCTTATTATTTCATCTAAACACTTCAGTAATACTTACCAGTATTTTCTACTTTTAGAAATATAACAATATCCATATCACTCCTAAATAATTTCTCGGTATTATATCAGCATTCAAATTTCCACAATTGTGTCATAAATATATTTTAATAGATATATTTTAGTTGTCACATTTATTTCCCTTTTCTACTTTTTAGCATGAAAAAATTAAATTACATATAACAATTAAATTACATATAAAAATAAAATTTCATATAGAAAAGTAAAAATAATAAGACATACCATAAAAACTTGTATACCCTCTACCAGTTTCAGCATTTCTTAATAGTTTGTCATAACATTTAATATTTACACTTAATATATTTAATATTTAATAATCTCTCTAAATAATATCTGTAGTACCATTGGAACTATTAACACTATTTCCCTATATTATCTAATATCCAGTTCATATTCAAATTTCCCCCATTTTTCTAAACTTCAAAAAAATAACTAGGTCATGTTAAAATACAGAAGCCAACTTGAAGGGGCTTCTACTAGCTAAATCAGAGACAATTTTATCATCAAAAGAAGGAGTTCTTACCATTTGCAACAGCATGGATGGAACTAGAGAGCATTATGCTAAGTGAAATAAGCCAGTCAGAGAAAGATAAATATCACATGATCTCACTCATTTATGGAATATAATAAACAACATAAACTAATGAAAAAAAAACAGATCCAGAGACAGAGAAGCATGGATCAGATCATCAAACCTCAGAGGGAAGGTAAGGGAGGGTGGGGGTAAGGTGGAGAGATCAACCAAAGGACTTTTATGCATGCATATAAGCCTAACCAATGGACACAGACAAGAGGAGGGTAGGAATGAGTGGGGGGGAAAGGGGGGATAAGGACACATATGTAATACCTTAATCAATAAAGAAATTAAAAGTAAAAAAATTAATGAGAAAAATTAAAAGTATCATAAAGAATGGAATATTCACATGGTATCAAAGTACATCTCCCACAAAATACTTATTAATTATAAGAGGGAGAAAAAACACTTCAGAAGGAAGAAGCCTGGCCAATACTATGTAAAAAAAAGGCTTTAAAAATTTTAAGCTATTTTTTCTCCCCCGAATTAATAGCCAATTAAGTTCACACATTGCAAATAAAATGTCTCTTTAGTAGTCCTTTTAAATGTTACCCTATTTTTTAAACCTTGTAATGTATTTGTTGAAAACTCATTTGTCCTGTTGGCCTTCCCACATTCTAAACTTAATCAGCTTTGCCTATTAACACAAGCATTTTTGGCTTTAATTTAAACTGTATTTCTTGTACAATGTAGTCTGAAAAATCAGTTAAATTTAATAAAGCATTATTTTTAAAATGGTGAAATTTCCAACATATCCAAAAGTAGATGGACTAACACTGTTTTAATATGCTTTTCTGAAAAAAAAATTTGCTTATTAATCACTTATAGATGTTGTTTTCTAAGAAACCAGTCTCCAAATTCAACTAGATTATTATTATTATTATTATTATTATTATTATTATTAAATCCTCACCTGAGGATATTTTTCCATTGAATTTTAGAGAGAGTGGAAAGACAGAGAAAAATATCAATGTGAAAAACACATTGATTGGTTGCCTCCTGCATGAGCCCTGAGAGCCTGCAACCAGGTATATGCCCTTGACAGGAATCGAACCAGGACCCTTCAGTCCACAGGCTGACCTTTATCCACTAAGCCAAACAGGCTAGGGCTAAATTCAGCTAGTTTGATTTTCAAGTCAGTTTGTAGTGAGATGTGTTCAGATCCCTAATATTTGGACCTATAGAATATTGCATTTGCCAACAATATATTAGGAAATGAATTTTATAGTGAAGTGACCCATTGTTCTTCTGTAGGCCAGTGTTTAGGTCCAACAATCATTTATTAGGTTATCCTTGGCAGATTAATAAGTTTTATGGGTCATGCTAACCTGAGGCTTCATGTTAATATTGATAATAGTACACTAATTTCTTCTCTGACCTTTTTATGGGGACCAGGGAAACTTTATAAATAATAGGTGAAGAACAAACATTTGAATGATGAATACTTAAAATGTATCTTACCCTAGCCAGTGTGGTTCAGTTGGTTGAGCATCATCTTGTGCACCAAAAGGTTTCTGGTTTGATTCCCAGCAGGGACACATGCCTAGGTTGCAGTCACCATTCCCAGTAGGGGGCATGCAGGAGGCAGTTGATCAATTTTTTTGCTCTCACATTGATCTCTCTTTCTCTCCCTCTTCCTTCCTCTCTCTCTTAAAATATCTTTAAAAATTTCTCTTGTCTTTTTTTCACTTAAAATACTTTTAATGGATACCAATTATTTCCATTTTTAAGTGAAACACTTCTGAGTTTCATTTAAGTTTAGATTTCTTTTAAGGTGAAAGTCACTATTCTGATTCCATTGTCATATTGTCTTTGGATTTTAAAGTACATGTTTCACTTACTGTCACAAGTTTCTCCACAATATTGTGGTTGAAAAAGAAGAAAACGGTCATTATTTGCAGATAACATGATATTGTACATAGAAAACCATAAAGACACCACCAAAAACTACTAGGTTTAATAAATGAGTTTGGCAATGTAGCAAGATACAAAATTAACATCCAGAAAGCTATGCCATTTTTATACACCAGCAATGAACTATCAAAAAGAGAAATTAAAACTATCCCATTTACCATTGCAACAAAATATAAAAATTCATAGGAAAAAACTTAACTAAGGAAGTAAAAGACATGTACTCAGAAAACTATGGGACGTTGAAAAAGAGATAGAAGAAGACATAAATAAGTGGAAGAATATACTGTGCTCATGTATTAGGAAAATCAACATCATTAAAGTGTCCAAACTACACACTGTAAAAACTTTTATTGTTGAAATTATTAATGACTTTTTAGAACAATGAAATTGTCTTCTGGTGGTTCACAACATCTGCTTCCTGTCAACCCACCTTGCAAACCCTAGTTGTCTACTGTGAATACTATAAAGCGGGCCTGAATTGACATTCCCAAGCTCTGCCCACTTTCCAGGCAGAAGTTGAGACAGAGATGAGTGCCTCTTCTGCTCATTCTGGCTCTCAGCTCACCCTAAGATTTATCTCTTCAGAGTTCATCTAATTAACTTAAAAATGAACTAGTCTATCAACAGACTGTTGTTGAGCAAAACATGGTTATGCTGCACATGACTGTATAGTACAGAAGATTCACACATTTAATGCACAGCAGGCTGGATTTGGTGTCTATAATAACTGTTACCTTCCAATTAGAGCGTCTGCGATACTACAAGATTCTCTTGTATTTGACACATCTGTTCTGCCTTTTGCAAAGCTGTTCATATGATTAAATCATAACCTCCTCTGAAGAAATGTTTTGCCAGACCATAATAAAACAATCAAATTTCTGTCTGAATAATCACAAATTTTAGATTGTTGTGGTAATAAGCAATGAAGCCTTGCTGTTGAGTATTTTAAAAAGATGTTGGCCCCTCTGTTTGAGATGGCGTTAAGGGTTTTGCTGCTGAACTTGGAAGAACCAAGCTTATTTCTGCCTAAAAGTAGCTAAACATATGAGCTTGAAAATTTGAGTTCAGTTCTTGAACTTGATTTGTAGATTATGATTGGTCCTGAAAGTATATGTGAATGTACTTTGTATCCATGTATGTGATGTTTTCTTTATTAGCTTGACCAGCCATGAGCCCCTTGAATTTTGCCTGTATATTAATGCAAACCAGCATGGCCATTGCTGTTGGGGGCCAAAAATAATGTAATAGTTTATTCTTTTTTAAAGGAGTGTAAGTTTCCTCTTAATAGTATGAGAAATTTATAGTCCATAACCTAGTTAGAGAGCCCATGTAAGTCTAATTATATCTTCACTCTCTCAAGGCTTCTAAGCTATTTATATCCTTAATACTAGAGGAAATAAAGTTTAATTAGCTTGGTGTCTAAGTCTAATGTCTGGGTCCTGGTCCTGGTTGCTCTTGCAGGTAGCCTATAGATCCCTAGTTTCTCAATTCTCACAGATTCTATTGTTGAACTTTCTGCCCAGAGTCTCCTTTCTTACCAGTGGTTGCCTTTGATAGCTCCTTAAAGCAGAATAAAGGTTTTCTGGGGTATTCCAGGATACAGAACTTCACTTTCTAATTAAACTAGTTCTGCCAATAAGGATTGTAGGTTAGAGAACAGAAAGCCAAACTGATCTTTAAGTTTGTACTTCTCTTCAGCAACAAAAGATGAAATGATTTGTATTTTAAACTCTTGGCCTGGTTCCCCTGTCTACCCTTTATTCCCTTTCTTATTAAAAAAAAAAAAGATATGATACTATTATTCCAATTATTGTATTCTACTAAACAGATGTATATGAGTTACCAAGCTCAAACTTTAAAGGCCCAGAAAGGTAATTGGAAGTTTGTGGCATAATCTAGTGTTCTCAAAAACTTCTCAAAGTTAAAATTAATTTAATAAGATATGATAAGCTCGTGTGTGTGTGTGTGTGTGTGTGTGTGTGTGTGTGTGTGTGTGTGTAATGGGGAAGAAGGAGTTAACAAGCAACTGACCACACAAAGATGGAGTATTAAGGCTCAGAGAGGTTGAAGGTACTGAGATAAAGACCAGGGAAGAGGAGAGTTAAGGGGGAGGTGAGCCTGTCCAGACCATCGCCATGGTCAGTCAGACCTGCTCTTGGGTCCCATTGCTTGAGTTCAGTCAGCCCCTGCAGGGAGATGTCCTTTCTGCACTCTTTTGCTTTTCCATTCACCTTACTATTTATTGTTCTCTCTGATTCAGATTTTGGAGCTCTTGACCTTATGGCTACCTTCTTTTCCTACGTTGAACATTTGTCAGCCAAGCAACCCATAGGAACCGTTTGTGTGCCTCTCTTTATGACAGGCCATGTGTGGACAGACATATTGGACCATGAAAAAACATCTTTGGCAGAGAGCCCACAGCACCCATAGGACAAAAACAAGGCAAGTGAAAAATAAACTCAACAGACAAGAACTAGAGACTTTTGTTATTTCTCTTTCAACCCTATGGGGAATAATGAAATTGTTTATTCTTTTACATGTTGTAATTAGCTGTAAGCTTTGCTTATAAAAGACAATAGGCTTGCTCAAAAATTGCCCTGAAATATTTCTCTTGGACAATAAGCCTCCTAATAAAAAAAAACAGGCTATATGCAAATAAAGTCATTTCTATTTCTGAAAATCACGTTTATAAGCACCACAAATACATTTCAATTGATAAAGGAAGCAGTAGGTAAAAATGTGTAGTCAAATACTTCCTGTTC
This sequence comes from Murina feae, assembly GCA_004026665.1. Lineage (NCBI taxonomy): Eukaryota > Metazoa > Chordata > Mammalia > Chiroptera > Vespertilionidae > Murina > Murina feae. The sequence continues at coordinate 19,094 of PVJC01020198.1, forward strand.
ACTACCGACATATACGTATTTTTCTAGTACATTGCTCAATTGTGAAATCAGGGGGAAAGCATGCAATAAACATTTTTTGCAGCAAATTTTTAGTAAAATATCTGTAAAAAGAAGACCAAATATACCAATGTTGAATATTACAATGTATTTGATTAATTTTTTCTTCTTTTAATACAAAATTGTCAGATAATCTTGTCCTGCAAAAATACTACATTTTAAAATTCAGTGTGGTGCTATCAGGCACCCCCGGTCTCTTCTAGCTATAACTGGTACCGAGCTCGTGCTGCTTGTCAAAATTTAATGAGAGGGCCCGTTCTAAAATAATTGAATTTTCATATCAGAACGAACCAGGATTACTCAGACAATAAAATTGCTGAGTCCTGTACTGTTACCGGCAAATACCTTTTGCTTTGCTCATGAAATCAGTATGTAAATGTTCAGGGTTTGTATTTAAGGCATCTTAGGCATTTGGAGTTGTAGTACTAGCAATAATTTCAAATGGTGCCGGTGATAAGTAGCTGGGTTTTTATAATGTTCAAAGTGTAATTTGTTTGGTGAATCAGGATAAGCATTTGGTTTATATTTTATATAAATGTTAATGCACTTGCAGTTTAATTATGTTTCTTAACTTTTAACGTTTCAGAAGTCAAATTTGAAGACTAGTCCATCAGATTGTCTTGCTTTTATAACATTCTGAAAAATGGGAGCACCCCCATGCAGTTAGTTTAAAAGTAAGAGGTGTCTGTAAAGTTTGTGATGGTATGTTTTGGGGGCTGGGAACACTGATAATGAAGTGAGAGAAATGCCATGCCTTAGGGGTACCCTCCCCCATAACATTGAGTTCCTGAGATATGGCTTCAGACCTAAGAGCCCTCTATCAAAACCAAGAGACATCTCCAAAAAGTGGCTAATTTATTTCTTTTATGATAGTTGAGTTGGAGAGCAACTATGAATAAAGTAATATAATTATAAAAAATTAACAAGTTCTCTATAACATTGCAGTGATTGAGGTGTCAAGAGAGAAAAGAGGTCTTTCTAGTTTGGTGGAAGAAAGTTGGTTTAAGAACTATTATCTTCCATAATATCATTTTAAGAACAATCTGCAGATTTTTAGCCTTTAAGTGTATGTGTGCTCATTCAAAAGTTAGCTCTATAATTTGCAAAAGACATTTGTATTTTATCAAAACCATAATTTTTTCCCCACATCTTTCTCATGACGTGGCTTGATTTAGTTGAAAGAGGATTGGATAGCTTGACCATGATGGCTCAGTGGTTGAGCATTGACCTATGAACCAGGAGGTCAAGGTTCAATTCTTGTTCAAGGCACATGCCCAGGTTATGGACTCCATCAGCAGTAGGAGGTGTGCAGGAGGCAGCAAATCAATAATTCTATCTCATCATTGATGTGTCTATCTCTCTCTCCCTTCTGCTCTGAAATCAAATATATATATATATATATATATATATATATATATATATATATACTAGAGGCCCAGTGCACAAAAATTTGTGCACTGAGAGGGGAATCCCTCAGCCTGGACTGTCCCCTCTCACAGTCCGGGAACCTTCAGGGGATGTCCACCTGCTGGCTTAGGCCTGATCCCCAGGGGGACCGAGCCTAAGCTGGCAGTCAGAAATCCCTCTGACAGCCTGGGAACCCTTGGGGGATGTCCACTTGCAGGCAGGGAGCAGGCCTAAGCTGTGGTCGGACATCCTTAGTGCTGCTGAGGAGGCGGGAGAGGCTCCCACAACCTCCACTGTACTGGAAGCAGTCAGCCTCGCTTGTGGCTGAGCAGAGCTCCCCCTGTGGGAGCACACTGACCACCAGGGGGCAGCTCCTGCATAGAGTGTCTGCCCCCTGGTGGTCAGTGTGTGCCATAGTGACCAGTCATTCCCAGTCGTTTTGCTGTTAGGGTCAATTTGCATATTACCCTTTTATTATATAGGATATATATATATATATATATATATATAATTATATATATATTATATATATAATATATTATATATTATATATATTATATATTATATATATATTATATATATAATATATATATTATATAATATATTATATATAATATATTATATAATTATATATATATATATATATAATTAAGTGATATATAATTATATATGCTTAAGTGACTCTGACCATCAGACCAGTAGCTATGATGCACACTGACCACCAGGGGGCAGGTGCTCAATGCTGGAGCTGCCAAGCTGCAGTGACTTGGCAGATATGGTTCTCAGGTGACACACCTGGAACCAGAGAGGAGGGAGCCAAATTCCTGGGTGTGTCACCTGAGAACTGCCCTCTCACAGTCTGGGACCCCTCGGGAGATGTTGGAAAGCCAGTTTCGAGTTTCAGCCCAATACCCACAGACCAGTCGAGGGACCCCACCTGCTGAAGGGACCCTGCTTACTCCACAGACACCCTTCAAGCTGCAGTACCACCCCAGGTGTGGCCAGCTGGGGAGGGACCACGGTAGGTTGGCTCCAGGGCATGTCCAGCCTATCTAGCCCAGTCCCACACCACTGACCACCTTCTAATTAATTTCCTTTCAATGTGCACAAATTTGTGCACTGGGTCACTAGTATTTTAATAAAAGAAAGGGGATTGGATAATTCATTCTTAGAGGCAGACTACCTAGCTCTTGCTTTCCTTCCTTTATAGACTACAAGAGTCATCAAAATATATCTTACTGCCAAATCTTGCCTTTTGTCTGATTTTATAAATAAAACTTTATTGGAACACAGCCATACTCATTTATTCATGTATTGCCTATGGCTGCTTTCATGCCACAAGGGCAGAGTTGAGTACTTGGAATATGGACCGTATGTTCCACAAAGTCTAAAATATTTACTAAATGACCCTTTATAGAAAATGTTTGCAGACTACTGATTTAATAGAGAGCCTTGGGCAGATAATTTATTTTTCATTGGTGGTGGTAATGATGACAATGATAGCTAACACATACTGAGCACTTACTGTGTGCCAGACCTTCTCCTACATAATTTGCCTTCATACACTCATTTAACCCTCAAAGACTCTGTGTATTAAGTAGCAATGCTACTGTCCTCATTTTACATATAAGGAAAAGGAGACACAGAAAGGTTGTGAGAAGTCCACTTGTCTAGTGAGTGGCAGACAGGCAGACAGGCTCAAGAATATATGCTTTTTTTTGTTTTTACTTTTTTACTTTATTATGGGATTTTTCAAGTATACATAAAAATAAAGAGTATAATGAATTACTAAGTATGCATCACTCAGCTTCAATAATTAATAGCATGTTGTCATTTTGTTTTATTACCCCTCTCATCATACCTTTCAAATATTTTTATGTATGTAGAACAAATCTCAAATGTCATGTCATTGCACCTGCAAATACTTTAATATGTATCTATAATAGATAGACTTTAAAACATAGCACCAAAATGCCATTAAGATATCCAAAAAAGTCACAGTAATTCCATAAAATCTAATATCTAGTCAATTCTGAAATCTTTCTGATTGTCATAAGTTTTTCTTTTGGTAGTTAATTTGTTTAAATCAGAATCCAAATAAGTTCCACTTGTGCATTTAGGAATTACGGCACTATATTTTTCTTAATATAAAATAGCTAATACCTCTTTCCCCCCTTGCTCTGCCATTTATTATTTTATAAAAGTGGGTTCATTTGAACTGTGGAATGTCCCACATTCTGAATTTGACCAATTGCTTCTTTTCAGTGAAGTTAAACGTGTTCCTGTTTTTCAGGTTTTTGTTGTTGTTGTTGTTGCTATTTGTGTTTTTTTTTTTTTACTCATAGGTAGATGGCTGATTACATTAAGGTGTGTGTGTGTGTGTGTGTGTGTGTGTGTGTAAGCACACACACATGCTAACAAATTTTTTGAGACTCCTTCTGAATGGTGATGTGTACTTTCTATTGTATCACACCAGAAAGCACATGACTGCTTGTTATCACTAAAAAATAATGCAAGCTTTCCTCACTGGTCCAGGTGATGCCAGTATGATCCTGCCATTATGCAATTTTGCTTATCACCTTTTCTCATAATGGCTTTAATATCAATTAGCGATTGTTTCCCAGATTCACTGTTTCATTGAAAACTGCAAAATTAGGATTTTTAAAATTCTTCCATAGCAATCACTCATCTACTGGATCTTATTTATCATGAATGTTATTTATCATTGTCATTAATATCATCTTCATCAAAATAATGTATTATCCAGGCCTTAAACACATATAGTGATACAAATCACAAGTAGTAATTGGACATTTTACTCCTTCATCTTGATTACTTCATTTAAAAAGTGTGAGTGCTTTCTTAATAATGAGCATTAGCCCAAAATACACCTTTACCCACTAGCATTTTCCAACAGTCCACAGATTATTCTTCCTGTTCTTACCCTTCTGGGCTTCAAGACCATGGTCATCACCCTCTTCCTTAACCTCCTTTTATGTAAAACACATCAAAAGAATTGTTCAGATTCACTCTCTCCATTTTTCTTCTTCCCATATCACTTGAACCCTCTCCAGTGATGTTTTAACTCCTACCACTGAAAGTACTGTTGCCAGTGTCACCGATGCCTTTCCACATTACTAAACCTAGTGGTCCCTTTTTTCCTTACAGGATGATCCAGAAATACTTTATACTCTTTTGAATTTTTCTTTTGCTTCATTGGCTGTTCCACCATCACACGGCCACCTGTACATCAATAGGATACTCTACACCTGCTTCTCTATTTCTTCTCTATTTACTCTATTTCAGTGACCTATGTAGTCCTTGACTTGAAATATGACTCAACCTCCACTTTCCTATTGATAAATAACTGTAGGCTATGGGGTATTATCAGTAAAGGGCCTGAAATGTTTCAAGGGGAATCATTTATCATCCAGGCTGCCCCTTGCGATGCCATCCTGCACTTTCCTTCCTGTGGGTCCTGCAGCCCTTTTCTACATTGTCTCAACTCTCAGCTCTCCATTCTGCTCCCCAGTGCCCATGGTAGCATCTTTCAAAAATTGTGTGCTCATTAAGTACGGCAGGGACCACAAATTACTCTCAAACTGTGTTTCCTGCTGCTGATTTTCCCCAGCAGTCCCATCTCAGTGGTGGGTGTCCCTGGGGGATGGGTGAGCTCTCTTGAAGAATAGCTGGCTGTTTGGCCAATGTGTAGGGAGCAGCAATAGGCTGCCTTCTGCTTTGGTTGCAGGGGATTTACCCAATCTGCTTTGTGGTGGGCATTCTTCCAACTTTGTGAGTGATGTTGCCATGTTATTACTAGTGAGTAAATGATGCACAGAAAGCAGAGTGGGTAGAACCTTGGCAGATGTGGGTTTCCTAGCAACAATATTAACTAAGCAGGACCACCATTCAGTCAGCTTTGCCTCCTGTGGCCTGATACCATGGTGACACCACACTCTCTCTGGCCACTCTGTAAAACTTGCACTTACCATTCTCTTCAGAGAGACTGGGGAGAAAGATCACTTAGCAATGTGCTGATAAGAAGGTAAAATCAATGGCAACTTTCTGCTTTCTTCTTTTCTCCCCTGAGGTCTTTGATTGTGTACTTTTCATGATTTGTTTTCTGAGGATGACGGCCTTGTAATCTTTTTGTCTTGTAAGTAGAGTTTTTGCTAAAGCATCCCATTTCTCTCTACCATGGTGGCTAGTAGTAAAATTTTGTCTATAATGATAAAAATGATAGAGTATTTATTGACTTAGGTGCTACCCATTTTTAAAGAGATTCAAGTTCCCGTCACATTTCTTCTACAATGTTCCATGAATTTTGATGGAACATTTGATGCATGTTTGTGAAATACTTCTTACAACATCATGGCATCTGCCACTTTTTCTGTCTTGATCCAGCTACTGTAATAATTCCTGATATTGAAATAGAATCAGTGCATCACCAAGCCACCACAATAAGGCTATCATTGAAACTACCAAAGCTGGCTACTAAGGAGTGATGGTCTCTGCTCCTTACCCACTCACAGCATTTGGTTCATCTCTGTTCTAACATCATGGCATCTGCCATTGCGCATGTTAGTGTCTCATTAGAGAGTTACAGGTCTCTCTACCTTACTCTATTGCGAACTTGTTGATGGCCCATACTGTTTCTCTATTCCAGATTAGACATTTCAGAGGAACTCTCTCTCTCTATCTTGCTTCCTCTGTCTCCTCCTCCTTCACCTTCTTTTCCTCCTCCCCTTTTTCCTCTTCCTAATGTGGTGATCTTGTCACTCCAGGATTCAGGTCTGTGGGGGCTAAGCCTGGGGACAAATTGAATGACAGGCAATGTGATATTCTTAAAATAATGCCCTTCTCTTCTTTTCCACACTTACCTACTAAACTTGAACAAAATTTAAGCACCAAAGTTCTTAAAGAGTTTTTCTCTAAGAGACTACTTAGTCCCTCAAGTAAATAGACCCTTGGTGGCCCTGGCCCTATTGGTCCTCTAGCCAGACTAAAGCTTCAAAGTTCAGACTCTGTGCCACTTCTGTACAGGAAAACCCATCAAATTTTTGTTTTGAAAACATTATAAAACTTTATTGAAGTACATTGAAGAAGACTCAGATAAAGATTAAAGTTTGCCAACCAGTGTGGCTGAGTGGTTGAGCATTGACCTATGAACCAGGAGGTCACAGTTCGTTTCCTGGTTAGGGCACATGCCCGGGCTGCAGGCTTGATCCCCAGTAGGGAGCATGTAGGAGGCAGCTGATCAATGATTCTCTCTCATTATTGATGTTTCTCTCTCTCCTTCTCTGAAATCAATAAAAAATACACGTGAAAAAAATCAAAATTTATCTACTATGGTCATAGATTGAAAAACTAAACATTTGAATATAATAGTTATTTTTTAATTGATACATAGATTCAGTGCAATTAAATAATGACAACAGGTTTTTCTTTGGAGTATTCCCCTTAGCTTCAATGAAATATAATTGACATATAACATTGTATAAGTTTAAGGTGTATAATGATGATTTGATATAAATATATATTGTGAAAAGATTACTGCAATAAAGTTAGTTAAAGCATACTTTACCTCATATAATTATCATTTTACTGTCGTTATGGTGAGAGAAATTACTTTCATAGCAACTTTCTTTTTAAACATATTTTTATTGATATCAGAAAGAGAGAGATAGAAACATCAATAATGAGAGAGAATATTGATTGGCTGCTTCCCGCACTGCCCCTCCCCCCGCCTGGGGATCAAGCCCACAACCCGGGCATGTGCCCTTGATTGTAATTGAACCCAGGACCCTTGAGTCCACAGGTCAACACTCTATCTACTGAGCCAAACCAGCTAGGGCTCATAACAACTTTCAAATATATAATAGAACATTGTTAACTATAGTGACCATGCTGTACATTGCATCCTGGAACTTATTCATTTTATAACTGGAAGTCTGTGCCCTATGACCAACCTTGCCCCAATCTCAGCCTCTGGCAACCAACGTTCTATTCTCTGCCTCAGTTCAATGTTTTTAGATTCCATATGTAAGTGAAATCATACACCCTTTCTCTGTTTGATGCCTAGCAACTTATCTTTCTGCATGGACCTGCCCTAAAACATTATCAATGCAGGCACAGAAGAATCCATTCCTCCAGTTGGGGTTCTTTCAGGAACTCTGCAGAACACCCACAGTCAGATTTGTTAATTTACTGACCTTAGAATCTCTTTTTTACAGTGTGTCGCTCACTACATATTTCTGGAACACAGACTAGGTGCTAGCCACTATGTGGATAATGAATCTGTTTTGGAGGAGCATACACAATGGTGTTTGAGATCACATGACTCAACAACCTACCCAAATTAGAATTTCCATTGAACAGCACTTCTGCCAGGTAGTCATCTGGCCACTTCCTGGATTCTTACGAGTGTTTTGTTTGTTTTGTTTAAAACAAAATGCTTTAAACTTTTTTACAATTAGAGTTTATATTCAATATCTTTTTTAAATTTAATTTCAGGTATACAGCATAGTGGTTAGACAATTAAATACTCTACAAAGTGTTGTACCGGATATTTTCAATACCTACCTTGCACCATATATGGTTATTACAATATTATTAACTATATTCCCTATGCTGTACTTTACATCTCCATGACTATTTTGAAACTACCAATTTGTACTTCTTAACCCCTGAACTTTTTTCACTCAGTCCCTCCAACACCCATCTTGTCTGGTAACCATCAGTCTAATCTCTCTTAGTTTCCCTTTCTGACAATTCATTATCTAATCTAATAAAAGTAATATGCAAGTTAGGCATCACTCCGTTACACCCAAGCCACTCCCACCAGTCAAGCCATGCCCACAGCCAATCAGAGTGACTATATGCATATTAACCCAGCCAAGATGGCAGCCAGCAGCCACAGAGCTAGAGCAAACAGGAGGCTTTGTTGCATCAGTGATGGAGGAAGTTGCCTGCCTAGGCCAGCTGTGACCTCTGCTCAAGGCAACAAAGTTTCAATTATAGAAGATAAATAAACCCCAGATACCAGCCTCGCTGGGACCTTGGGTCAATGGGAGCTGTTGCCAGCCTGCAAACAGCCATCAGTCCCTCACCCAGACTGGCCAGGCACCCAAGCAGGATCCACCACCCTGAAGGAGATGTGGCCAGCCTGCAAACAGCCATCAGCCCCTCACCCAGGCTGGCCAGACAACCCAGCAAGATCCCCATCCCGATCTGGGACACCCTTCAAGGCAAACCAGCTGGCCCCGACCCAAGCACCAGGCCTCTATCCTATATAATCCTATATAATAAATCCTATATAATAAAAGGGTAATATGCAAATTGATCCTAACAGCAGAACCACTGGGAATGACTGGTCACTACTGACACATACTGACCACTAGGGGTCAGACACTCAATGCAGGAGCTTCCCCTGGTGGTCAGTGCACTCCCATAGGGGGAGCTCTGCTCAGCCACAAGCCAGGCTGATGGCTGCCAGTACAGTGGTGATGGTGGGAGCCTCTCCTGCCTCCTTAGCAGCACTAAGAATGTCCAACTGCAGCTTAGGCCTGCTCCCCCTGGCAAGTGGACATCCCTTGAGGGCTCCCATGCTGCCAGAGGGATGTCTCACTGCCAGCTTCAGCCTGATTGCCCAGGGAATGGGCCTAGGCCAGCAAGTAGACATCCCTTGAGGGGTCCCAGACTGTGAGAGGGCACAGGCCAGGCAGAGGGACCCCCCTCCCCCTGAGTGCACAAATTTTTGTGCACTGGGCCTCTAGTTGGTGTATAAAATACAACTGATATATGCTTATTTATTTTGTATCCTGCCATTTTACTGAATTCATTTATCAATTCTAATATTTTGATGACATCTTTAGAGTTCTCTCTATATAGTATGATGTCATTTGCCAATCAATACAGTTTTACTTTTTCCTTTTCTATTTAGTTTGCCTTTAATTTCTTCTTGTCTGATTGCTGTGGCTAAAACTTCCAGTACTTTGTATAATAAGGGTGGTGAAAATGGACAATCCTGTCTCATTCATGATCTTAAAGAAAACACATTTAGTTTTTCTCAGTTGAGCATGATGCAAGCTGCTTAAATGGAAAAGAAAGAAAAGAGAAAGCGCATGTTTCTAATATGTTAAATTGCACAAATGCTTGTTGGGTATACAGTGCACTTGCCTGAGTGGCTGCCCCTGGCACGCTGCCACCCCCACCTTGCCTGACTGGTCTGGCTTTGCACACGTGTGCCTCTATAGCCCAGGCCCCCCAGCGCCAGCCTGCAACCCCGCTTCCCATAGGTGGCCCACGCCCTGCACCTCATGCCCCGTGCCCAAAGTGGCCTGGCCACTCCCAACTCCTGCCGGCAGGGGCCCTCACCGAGCTATCGAAAAGCCAGAGGAAAAAGGAACAGAGGAAGCTCCCCCACCCTCACCCACCACACTCCCCTTGAGCCCTCAGCCACTGGTGTGGGGGGAACCGCAGAAGCTCCCTGTGACCCGAGCCCCTGCCCAACCCCAACCCGAGGCCCAGCCCCGCGCTGGTTGATATTTCACAACATGATAATTGGCACACCAATTGAATTCCATCCCTGGCAGATCGAGTGAATTCCAAAATTCTGTTAGATAATTAACTGCTTTATCTGCTTCCACAAGAGTGTCGATGGACTTGTATGTGACTGCCTGGCTTTGAATGTTAGACTGAATAATATTGTTAAGTTCATAGCGTGTGTTGCTTTTACATCCAACAGATGGTGCTGTTTTTTTAAAAGCATGTTTTTACCTGTTTTTTTTTCAAAAAAGCATGTTTTTACCTGTTTTTTTTTTCAAAAAAGCATGTTTTTACCTGTTTTTTTTTTT
>PVJC01020199.1:0-29485 GCA_004026665.1 Murina feae
GCACACTCCCTTGGCCACCCTCGGGGAGGAGCAGGGTCCAGGGCAAGGCCAGGTGGTCAACCTCCTGCTGGGACAGCTGCACCCACTGTGCTGACTGGCGCTCCCCCTGGAGAAACGAAGCCTTTCCTTTCGGTGTGCTTGGTGCTTCTCTCCAGCCCGGGACCCAGAGCTTTCCTGTCCATCTCTCTCCCTTCATCCTTCCTTTCTCCCCAAAACCCCACACAGCCACTGGAGAACTCTCTGGACAGAGAGCGAGCAGCCGTCATCATCAGTGCTCAGTGTTCCCCACATGGCTCCTCATAAGCCAGCCCCAGCCTCCCACACCACTCCGTCCCCATCTCCCCCTCCTTTGGGGAAATCAAACATCGAGGCGTTGCCTGCCTCCAAGCCTTTGCACCTGCTGTTCCCTTCTGCACCTGTCCGCCTGCAAACCCCAGGCCAGCCTCCCAGGGAGCCTGCTTTAAGGATTCGGATGGCCAAACTCATCTCTCAGCTACCACCCTGTGTTGTGTCCACCGCTGCTTACATAACTGCACCCCGGCCCTCGTTTAGACATCCCTGCTCACATGTCGGCTCCCGCACTGAGCCCCTGGGAGCAGGAGCCCCCACAATGAGGCCTCTGTTCCCCACGCAGCCCGGCCCTGAAACTCGAGCCTCATCAGATTTGGACAACTCACTCACACGCTGCTCCCTGCTCGCTGCTCTCAAGATGGGCTCTGGGCTCTAACCACCTGCACCCCATTCCAGCTTCACCAACGAGCTGAGACAAGTGAGTTCACCTCTTAGATAGAGCCTCTGATCCCTTATCTGCAGAATGGGTCTAACCTCTGACTCAGAGGAGTAAGAGGAGCCAGGCACAGGCACGCCCACCGGAGACTGGGGCATAAACAGAACTCTGCTTCTGAGAATGAGAAACCCACACAGCAGGCGGCCTAGAGGGTGACCTACTGACGACTTCAGCGGACGGGAAACTTCTCCGAAGCCAAAGCGCAGGGAGGACGGTCAGACCAGGCATTTCCACGGGCCTCTCCCCAGCCAGTGCTTTCTGCACCTGTTCTAGAACATTCCTTCCTCTTGACTTCTCATTAGGAGGCATCTGGAACTGCCCTCCAGACTAGACTGTTCTTGGTTTGGATGTGCTAACATGTTAGGTTTGACATGTCCAGGCTGCCGAGGAGGCAGGTGCCACTCGGACAGGCATGGGTCCGGTAGTTTAACCCAAGGGTGGCTGACATGGGTCTGTTTTTCTTCTTGGTGACCAGGGCGGGGTGGACAGGACACCTCTCACTTGTCACCCTCGTCCCCTGTGTTTTCCTCAGAAGGCACCCAATACTCGTCAGTGGACTGAGAGAAAAAAAAATGGGTCCATTGGAGGTGGGGGAAATCGGAAACCATCCCACCTCACTGCTCACCTGAGTTACAGGGCGACATCCTGCACCCATCCAAGGACTGCTGTGGCCCCGCTCACTCTGTGGGCTCAGGAACTATATTTGGGGGCAGAGATCAAATAGCCCACAGACATATCTAACACATATTACACATGCACAAACACACACCACACACAGGCGTATGTGTGCGCATACAACACACACAGGCACACACACATGCAATACACACACGGGCATGCACACGGGTATACACACATACACACGTGCTATAATCCCAAACCACAAGCATCCTAGGTTTTGTCTTTTTTGCTTCAGGTTCCCACACAATGGAGGTCAGTTCAGGCTCAGGAGAGCAAGACTGATGGTAGCTCATGGCCGGTAGCTCATGGGCTCACGTGAGCACCAGTCCTCATGTGCCACCTACACTCAGAAGCCACAGGCACAGTGATGGGGGAGACCCAGCGCTCTCACCTCTGATTTTACGGGCAAGAGAGAAAAAACGATCTCCAGCTGCCGTGGAAGTGAAATCTGGGGCTCAAGGGGAGCTGTCCTTGCCCAAGGTCAGTTTCTAAAACAGGAGACACAAATCCTGTGCTTGTGGGCCCATCGGAACCAGCTAGTGCCTTCCCCAGAGACGGTTCTGGCCTCGGTCGTGCCCCACTGAGGGAACGGGGGAAGGAGTAGAGGGAGTCTCCCGTGGAGTGTTTCAGCCACCCCAGAGCCCCAGGGGTGTCGGGCCAGCTGCCCACATCTTCCTCAGCAGGCAGCGTCCGCCTGGGTGTGGCGACCTTGAGAGCAGCCCTGGTCAGCCAGGACGGGCTGTGTTGATTCGGGCCAGCCTCCAAACTCCCCACAGTTAGTTCTCTCATCTTTAAAACAAGGGAACTGCCAGCCACTGTATGAAATGACTGTGAAGATAGGAATAATACTTAAGCCCTGAACACACTGCATGGTCTGAAATAAGTGTGCAACAAATGTGGGCAACGAGGTGAAAACACACCAAGTGGCCAGGGGACAGGACACTGGGGTAAGAAACGGATCATCTTTTTAAACAATAAATTTATTTTTAATAATTTCAGAGAGGAAGGGAGAGGGAGAGAGAGAGAGAAACATCAATGATGAGAGAGAATCATTGATCTGCTGCCTCCTGGACACCCCCTACTGGGGAATCAAGCCCATAACCTGGGCATATGCCCTGACCAGCAATCAAACCGTGACCTTTTGGTTCATAGGTCAATGCTCAACCACTGAGCCACACCAGCCAAGGCCGGATCACCTTTATTTAGGAAAATGCATCCTTAAAAAGGCACCTGAGGACCTGGATGCCCGAAGACAAGAGAGCAGTTCTCCAGACAAGGAGAACTGGTAGGAGGAGGAGAGGGGAGAGAGGGGAGGACGGGGAGGGAGCAGCCAGGAGGGACTCACGAGGCAGATTCCCCAGGAGAGAGGAACCGAACCCAGAACATCTAGGTGGTGGGTGTGAGTGTTTTTCTTCTACCTTAGAAAGTACAAACAAGGAAACACAAAATCTCCCCTCACTGATAACGCCTAATGCAGGGTTCTCAACCTGTGGGTTGCGACCCCTTTGGCAGACGAACGACCCTTTCCCAGGGGCCGCCTAAGACCATCCTGCATATCAGATATTTACATTATGATTCATAACAATAGCAACATTACAGGTATGAAGTAGCAACGGAAATAATTTTATGGTTGGGGGTCACCATGCATGAGGAACTGCATTTAAAGGGCCAGAAGGTTGAGAACCCCTGTCCTAATGGCATTTTAAAAAATAAAGACATTTAGAAAATAAAGACATTTAGAAAACAAACAGTGCAGGAAGGTATAAAATAAAAAGACACTCTCCCCGCCCCAGCCCCTCAGTGTTGCCCACATCACCCCTGCTCTGAGACAACGGGGGGCCACAGGCCTGACTTGCAGCTCCAGTCACTCTGACAGCAACTTGGGGTCCCCAAGCCCCCCGGGAGCCCGCAGCTCTCTGTCTGGGACTGGATGCGTTTCCTGTGTCTGCTGTAACAAACATCACGAACTTAGTGGTTCAGAATAACAAATATGTGTCCTCTTGCCGTTTTAGAGACCAGACGTGCCCAGTGCATCTTAAGGCGCTAAAATCAAGGTGACAGCAGGGGCGGCTCCTTCTGGAGACGCCAGGGAAACATCCTTGGTCCCTCATCCAGCTTCTGGTGGTGGCCTGTGTTCCTTGGCTTGCAGCCACATCACTCCAGCCTTTGCCTCCCTGTTACATGGCTGCCTCATCATCTGCTTCCCTCTTATGAGGACCCTTGCGGTGGCCTCAGGCCCACCTGGATAACGCAGGATCATCAGCCCTTTCAAGATCTTCAATGTGATCACATGCGCAAAGTCCTTTTTTTTGCCACACAAGGTCCTATTCACAGGTTCCAGAAGTTATGATGAGGTGGTCTTTGGGGGCCATGGTTCAGCCAAAGACAGGGACCACCCCTGAGTGGGGGGAAGGAGGGGTGGTTCAGGGCTCCTCAGCTAGCCCAGCAGCACCACATCAACTGGGCTCTCAGTTCCGACCCACCTTCTTCCTACGAAGCCCCATCTGATAGGTGACCTGGCACGCACCCCCACAGGTGTTCCCCGTGCCTGTAACCCCGCCAGGCACCGCTGCTATTCCAGACCTAGACTCCCTGGTTCCCCGATACTCATCGATGCTTTAAGCCTTTCTACGCAGTGGGGCTGGCCATGAGCACCAGGCCTGTGGAATTTTCCCCACTTCCCAGCACACCTCCCAGATGACAACAACTTCCTGCCTGCCCCCCAACATCTCCTATTGCCATCCACCTTGCTGGCCCGGCCTCTCGCTTTGCACAGCTGCCAGGATGCCCCTGCCCCCCGCAACATCTCCCTGGGACCCCACGTTGCCAACCATAGGGCTGCTCCAGCCTCTTCCTCTCTTCTGCACCTGGACACTCCTACATGCCTGGCATCTCGGTGGGACCTGGGATCCACCCACGGACGAACACACCGCCCTGGCTAAGCTCACCCCAGGAGCGAGAGGGCAGATGGTGGGCCCACGATGTGAGGATGGCTCATGGGCAGGAAGACCGCGGGGAGTACCTGCCCGCCGGCTACTCGCCGACCTACAGAGACCGGCCTCGGCCCTCAGGACAGGAGCAACAGTGCGGATCTTCCCAAGGAGAGCCCGTCCTGTGTTCACGGTTGTCAGCCAGCACCAGGGAAGCCGCGACAGGCCCGCAGAGTCGGGAGCAGGTCCTGGGGTAACTGCCTGGCTCCTCTCCTCTGTAATTAGCAGCTGGCAGGTGGGAGGCTGCCACAGGGGCAGCCACGTCCCTGAACCTAACCACCACCTTGTTGGCCAGCAACCATGGCTGCTTCCCAAAAGGGGAGGAAAAGTGCATTCGATGCTATCAGTAGTCAAACGGATTCCCAGCCTGGGGGTCCTCGCGTTTGCACACCAGCTCAAGGGCCAAGCTGCGTACCCATTCTTGGGTTACAAGAAGGCAAAGTGACACGGAGCGGGGACTGGGGTGGTACAGCCACGAGCCTCTGGAAGCTGGGAAAGGCGATCTCCCCTGGAGCGTCCGAGGGGACCAGCCCTCCAACACCCAGCGGTAGCCATGTTAAGACACATGTTGGCTTTCTGACGTGCAGAACTCTGAGAGAATCAATGTGTGCTGGTTTAAGAGAATGCCTCTGTGCTGTGGCATTTGGTGAGAGCAGCCACAGGAAAGGAACCTGGCATTCGCCCCTGAGCACTGAGATAGCAGGGGCAGCTGGAGAGTTTCATCCACGGGCAAGTGAGGGCTGACGGGCAAGTGAGGGCTGACGGGCGATGGAGTCCCCTCCATCGGCTTTTAAACCATCCTTCCCCCTGGTGACAAGTCGCAGACAAAGTAATCGAGCCCCGCCCACCCAGAGACCCTCACCGAGATGCTGCACCTGCTCAGCGGCTTCTGGCAGGAGAAAGATTCACATAGTAAGTGGAGGGTGCCTGCTCAGTGCTGAACAGATGCCGCCCCACAGGGAGGTTTGCTAAAAGCAAGGGCAACACAAGAGGGGGCAGAGTCCATGAGATCCCTCCGAGGGGCAGCAGAAGCCTCACACCTCACCCTACCCACACCTGAGGTCAAAGGGACCGGCCTGGGTGGCAACAAGATTTCACACGTTTCCCCCCCTCTTCCGCCCACCTGCTCCCTGGAGGGTGGCAGGGGCCCCTCCTCTCACAGAGGAAGGGAGAGGGGCTCAGAGAAGCTCTGTGTGTGGCCAGGCCACCCCACAGGTGTCAGAACCGGGGAGCAGCCTCAAGATATGAGAGCAGCAAGAGCTCCGTGCCCTGGAGATGCCACCCAGGCCCTCCCAGGTGGTCCCAGTGGTCTTTGTGGATGAAAGGGCCACATGCTAACATGCAGTCCTTAGCATGGTGAGGCTGGGGTTGGGGGGGGAGGGCGGGTCTTGAGCCTTCCAGACCTTTTCCACGTCCCCCCTTATCTCTTCCCTGCGGCAAGACCTGGCAGCTTCCTTCCCTTCCCCACATGGGCAGACAATCACTATTGATCTTCACTCCCCACAGCGCCCACTTCACTCGGGAGCCACTTTCGAAATGCCTTTCCCAGGCTCAGCCCTCGCCTGGAGCCATGGCCTTGCCAAGGAGAGCGATGGGCGAGAGTGACAGCTGCCTGCCTTACTCAGGCCTCCAGGTCTCAGCCTGCGCCTCCTTCCAGTCCACAGGGGTCCTGGGGGACCGGGCGCTGGTACCAGGCCTGATGGGCACGACCGGGGCTGGACCCAGCTCCCAACCCAGAGCTTGGCCTGTGGAAGCTTCCCTGCGTCTGGCTGCCAAACGGCTGGCCCCTTCCACGCGCAGGCACAGCAGGTCCTTGCCCTGCTTCTCACGTGTCTCGGGTACAAGGATGTTTACATCCTCCAAATTGTCTCCAGTTCTTGGTGGGCGGAGGAGGAGCCTGCGACAAGTCTCTGGCTCCAAAGCAGGACGAAGCGACTGGTCTCGCCTCTGTGGGAAGGAACGAGGACCATGCAAAGGAAAACAAGCCCGAGCTGTGTCCTGGGAGTTTGTTATACGAGGAGAGTCACCCCCATCACTTGGGCTGGTGCAGACTCACAGGCAGGCGGGGGATGGGAAAGCTTCATGGGGGGAAACCAGGAAGGCTGCAGGCGTGCCCTGGCGGAGGCATCCTCCCTGGGAAGCTGGGGCAGGCTCTCAGACGTGGGCTGTCCTCTGTCATTGGTTAGGGGAGCATATTTGACTGCCTCTGATTAGTCCTCCGCAGAGAGAATAAAAAATAGCAAAGCTGACACTCATTAACCAAGTCCCAGCCACTGTAAGCTGCAGAGGTTGCGGGTCATTCTCTCGCCATGTATGGTCGGGCCACGATCTATGTGTCCACTATTGGTATTATGTCGTAAACTAGAGGCC
The DNA here is from genome assembly GCA_004026665.1 of Murina feae. Classification (NCBI taxonomy): domain Eukaryota; kingdom Metazoa; phylum Chordata; class Mammalia; order Chiroptera; family Vespertilionidae; genus Murina; species Murina feae. Next base: position 6,829 of record PVJC01020199.1, read on the forward strand.
CGGTGTGTGAAAATTCATGCACTGGAGGCGGGGTCCCTCAGCCCAGCCTGCCCCCTCTCACAGTCTGGGAGCCCTCAGGAGTGGAAGGCCACCCCGTGATCAGGGGGAGGCGATGCCCCATCACACCTCTGCTGCTGCCTCTGCCGGCAGCACAAGCCTTGACCGGCCGTGGTTACCTGAGCCTCGGGCGGCCCTGGGCGGCTGGGCAACCACCATCTGAGGCTTGCTGTGTCTCGGGCCGGCCCTGGGTGGCTGGGGGGCTGAGAGAACTGGGGGGCTTTGGAGGCAGGCGCACAGAGGCCAGTCCCACGTGGGCACGGATCTGGCCTTGCCACATACCTGCCACCCCTGCAGGGCTGAGGGGACTGGGCACCACCATCTTGTGGCTGTGAGCACCATCATCTTTGAGGGCGTGGCAGTCAATTAGCATATTTCCTCCTTATTGTCTGTGGGTGCCGCCATCTTTGCGATGGCGTGAGGGTCAGTCAGAATATTCCCTCTTTATTAGATAGGATGATGCTGTTGAAAGCCTTCTCATTTACAATCTTCGATCATATCTCTGCTTCCTGACAGTAGCCTTTGTGGACGAAAGGGGCCACACGCTAACCTGAGAAGCTCGGGGAGGCCTGCATGGCGATCTTGCAGACTCAGAGACCTAAAGTAACCACAAAGGATGGTGTGAAATTAAACTTTACCTAAAAGCAGTTATGGTGGGTAGTCACCTCCTAGGCCTGTATCTGCCCTGACAAGGTCAACCTTTACCATAACTGAGCAAGGTCTCTTTGTGCATCTACGATGATACCGTATCATTGAAATGTCAGGGTGACTTGTAACTTCCCTTTTTTCTGGACCCCTCAGAGCACAACCAAAAGTCCTGGGTGCCAGGACAGAGACCACAAATTCCTTCATTGTTATTGTGATTATGATTATTGTTGACTGTTAGCTATCCTATATCTTCCCAAGTAATGTGTCCATCATTTTACTCTTTATCCAATCCCAGAGGACTGCCCCCCGCCCCCCACGCACTTTGCTTTCTCCCGCCTCCCTAATCTGTCACCAATGGATTTCATATAACCCACCTTCGTCTCCTCCTTTGATTGCAGTGTATGAAAATAGACGAAAACTGCCAGTCTCTGGGGCATTGTCCCAATCCATTGAGATTCTGCTCTCTGGCAATTATCCACAGTTTGGCCCAAATAAATTCACAAAAATTCTTTACCGGTTTGAATGTTTTTATATCATAAAATCACCAGGTCAGAGAGCAGTTTTAAGGCTCTTCCTACATTTTTTCAAAATTGCTTTCCAAACCGGGTGCACAAATGGGGCTCACACTGGCATGTGGGTGTGCCTGCCCCGCCCCCAGCCTCACACAATGGAGCATCATCAACATTTCATAGGGAACGTGGTTCGATAGCCAGAGAGGAGGCGACTTCACTGTTTTCATTGGCATTTCTTTGACTGTTAGGAAGATTGAGTTTATAAAATTTAGCCTTTTTAAAATTTTATTTTAGAGAGGGAGAGAGAAACATCAATGATGAGAGAGAAGCATTGATCGGCTGTCTCCTACATGCCCCACACTGGGGATCGAGCCCACAATCCAGGCATGTTCCCCGACTGGCACTTGAACTGTGACCTTCTGGTTCATAGGTCAATACTCAACCACTGGACCAACACCAGCTGGACAAAATTAGCTTATTTTTCTAAGTTTATTCATACAGCACAGTGTTTAAAGGCTTCACTGTGGATCAGAACCTGGAGACTTGGGGGGAAGATCCACAACCCATCTGAGCACCTGTGTCCATCTGCAAATGGGGAGTCAGCTGGGGCTCATCTCTCAGAGTCCTTGCAAGGATTCCCTGGGACCGGGAGCTCCAGGAGCAATGCCCTCATGGGTATCAGCTCTTAGACCTGAGTGTTTTTTGTTCGAATTTCTAAGCGTGTTTTTTGGCTGCTTTTCTGCTGGTGTGTATTTTCCACGTTAATTTATGAGAGCTCTTTTATATAGTAAGAGGTTCACCCCTTTGTTTGCCCATACGTATGCTGATTTTTTTTGACCTTGCATTATTTTTACTCCAGGAGATTTTCATTTTATGTGGACAAACATACTCCTATTTTATGATTCCTTCCAGTAATTTTATGCCAACCATTCCTTCCCAGAACTGAGAGCAGTTAAATACTTTTCTCTCCATTTTTAAAAACGAATTTTGATTCTTAGGTTTATCTCTTATATTCACAGCCAGACTATTTTGGTTTCAGTTAGTAGGGAGAATCTAACCCAATCTGTTTGTAACACCATTTAGATAATAATTCTTCTTCATGGATTTAGAAGCAGGAGGTGACATGATTAGGTGTGTTTTTGAGGAGCTTTGACGGCAGGAAGAACAGTAGGAACCATAAAAATGGCCCGTCTGTGTTCACTGTGTGCGGGGCTCAGATCAAAGCCCTCAGCACGTGCTGACTCATCCCCACTCATCCCCACCCAACGAGGAAACTGACACATCAGCTGGAGTGTAAGTAACTTGCCCAAGGTCAGGACTGCGATGAAGCCCGGATGAAGGGCTGAGGAGACCAGCTCAGCCAAAGCAAGGGCCGGGTGAAAGGTGGATGAGCCGACCTAGACAGCAGCAGGGAGGAGGAGCGGACTAGCGCCTACGTAAGAGATGAGCCTGGGATCTGACCGCCAGCCACCCCTGGGCCCACAGGAGGACGCAGAGTTGAAGAACCCCATGGTGCCGACTGCCCACTCCATACAGGTACCCCGTCCTCGTCACTGCTTCCGGCTCGCCGGGGCTGCACACAGCGCAAAGGCAGGGCAGTCCACGCTCTTTCCAAACACACAGCCGTTGCTCTTGGCCAGGGTGGGCTGCTCATTCTCTTTTGCCAAAATCCCCCCCACGTGTCCCTTCCTCTTCCCTGCGGGCCACTGTGTTCCTCGGACAAAGCTTCCCTTTGGCCTTGGGCCCCTGCAGAGGGAGCACCCAGGGGCATGCCTGCCAGACCCGGGCCTTCCGCTGACTTCCAAGTTAGCCCAGGATCCCCAAGCTGCAAAGGCCACTGGCTGGGGTTCCTCTGAGGTGGCCTGAGGGGGACCTGGGGCTCCTGTCACTGACCAGCTCCTCCGGCAGCCATGGCCGGGTCAGTTAGCAATGGGTGGGCCATGCTGGCTGTCAGTGCCCACTCTGAGCCTTCCCTGCAGAAGAATGAGACTTGCAGCCGCGAGGGGCTGAGGGCTCATCTCCACAACCTTCCACCCACCTTTCAGCACCGCAGGCACCAGATCTCAGAACCCAAAGCAAATTAGAAATCGCCCATATTTCAGCCTCTCTGAACAGCATGGAAAGCAGCTTTGGCTTCAGGCAACGGATATGGGGTCCCCTGTCAGCCGCTCACTGCCACACGGACCAGATTCTCCTATGTCCTCCACTTCCTCGTGTCTAAATTGGGCCACAAGCCAGGCGGGCATTGCTCAGTGGTTGAGCATCGACCGATGAACCAGGAGGTCACAGTTCCATTCCCAGTCGGGGCATATTATCTGGGTTGTAGGCTCGATCTCCAGTGGCAGGGAGGGAGGGGAAGGGTGTGCAGGAGGCAGCCAGCCGATCAATGGTTCTCTCTCTCCTCCTCCTCCCTTCCTCTCTCTGAAATCAATAAAAATATTCAATTGGGCCACGGAAGCTCCGGCTCAGGTCCGGAGGAACATGGACTGCGACGGCGCGCCCACAGGACACCCAGCGGAGGCCAGCCCTGTGAGCACGTGCGCAGTAAGCAAGCTCCCTTAAAGGAGGGCTTCTTTCCTTTCTTCCTTTCTTTCCTTTCTTCCTTTCTTTCCTTCTTTCCTTTCTTTCCTTTCTTAAGCGGCCAGTTTGCAAAGGTTTCTTGCAACCTCCATGATTTAACCGGAAATGCCCTTGAGGGAAAGGCAAGTGTGGCCTGGCTCGCAGAGCCCACCCAGCTCACTGGCCCGGCTGCTGACTTTTCATTCCCATTCCTGCAGGTTTAGAATTCCTTATCTGCCAAAAAAATAAAAAATAAAATTTAATTCCCATCGACTTGTCTTGCCAGGTGATTGAGGGGAGAGTCCAAGGCCACGATGGGCTCTGTCGTCGTGGCAGGTGGAAGAGCCCGTTCCCTATAACTGCCCTCTTCTCTGTGCGGACTCGGAAGGTGTGCGGGCCTGGGGTTCCCGTCCACAGGGCTGTCCGCTTGTCCCTCTGTCCCTCAGTCCCTCACAGAGTCCAGTCCACTTTCCGCTTCTACACCGGATGGAGAGGCGGCGTCTCCCACCTCCCCCCACCTCCTTCGGGCCTGGACGCCTGTCTGTTAGCCTCTTAGCGGATTGCTGGCAGTCCTTGCGCTGCGGGCATGCGGCTCAGCTTGCGTTTCTTGTTGAGGGAGACACTTGTTCCATGACATCATTTCACTTTCCTGTCAACAAAGCCGCGCATACCTGCTCCTCCACCCACCTGTCCCCGCCCCTTCCCTCCACCCTGCAGCCCAGCCGCTGGCTCTGTGCTGGGAACACATGGGACAAAAATCAGGTCAGCGCATTTGCGAGGTGGAGCTGGCCCCTGAGTGGCCCAGAGGAAAGGCCCTGGGGATTCATAGAGCTCAGTAAACAAGCTCTTCAAAGCTCTGGGGTTTGACATCTAAAGCCCTCTGTCCCCGGGGAGGGGCAGGGGCCGGGGCAGGAGGAGGAGGAGGGCACCACAGAGCAGGCAGCAGAGAGAGCCATATCCACAGCAGAAAGTCAGGCCTCCGCCTCCTAGCCCTGCCTCCGGCCGTGGGCCTTACTCAAGAAGAACCCCCCTACCCGCCATACTTGTGTCCTCCAGCATCTTCAAGGCCCCCATTCTCTGCACAGCAGGAACCCCCATGGTTACCTGCCTGGGGTCAGGGCCTGGCAATGCTGCTCCGTGGTAGCAGCAAGCTGAGTGGGCGCCTCAGCGCCTTCACCTGTGAAATGGGGAGGACTCCTTCCCTGGGCGTTACCATCAGGGCACAGGGCAGAGTGGTCTTGATGGGGAAACGGCTCCTGCAGAGGGTGGCTCTGTTCCCAGAACACACTGCACCAAGCAGGACCTGCCATTTCCCCGCCTGTGGCCACCTGCTGGGGATGCTCAGGGAGGTGTGGGGACCAGTCGGGCAGGTCCCCAGGAAGCTGACTCTTCTCCTCGGATCACCAGCTGGTCCACTGCCTGCTGGCACCACACCCCACGTGTCAGCCTCCGGGAGGCTCACTGGCTTGTTCTGCTGTGTCTCTGACCATCTTATCCACACGTTACACTGGGCACAGGCGGTGCGCAGAGCAGATGCCCCCGCAAACCTGCCCTGTGGGCCTCCTGCCCCCTCGGCAGCGACTGCACACAGCGTTCCCCCGACCCGGCACCATCTCAGTGAATTTCCTGTATCAACTCGTGGTTCTCACCTAATGCAGTGAAATCTGAATTTGTCAGCAAGAGTGTACTAAGTGCCTGCCTTCTGTGAAGTTCAGTTCCAAGCACACGGGAAACAGGAGCAAACAAAGCATATAAAATCCCTGCCCCTGTGGAATGTGCTAGAAGCAGCCCCGTGTGTGGCCATGATGAGCAGAAGCTCAGGGCAGTGAGACCACAAGCCACAAGGGGTATTATCCCACTTTATAGATGCAGAGACCAAGACACAGATGTGCCAAGGTTACCAGCCTCATTGCACCCAAGTATTCTGACTACAGGACCCACCACCCACACACGTGAAGAGGCCTCACAAGCACCTTCCCAGGAAGGACTAGGCTCTGCAGCCACACATGCCTCTGCCATCCCTGTCCTCTCACAGTCCTTGAAAAATAGAAAAATTGTGTCTGGCTCTCAGGAGTACAAACCAGGTGCAGGGGCGACTTGCTGGCTCTAAGCCACTAGCTTTGGCACTTTCCAAATTAAGTCAAACCTTATGAACACCTTGCAGATGTAAGATGAGCGATATCACTTCCATTTCATAGGCAAGAAAACCAAGGCACTGAAAAGCCAGCTGACTCGGTGGTCATCACAAACAGCAAGGATTCCAGGCCCGGTCTGTCAGGGTTGACAAGATGGGGCGCTGTTTCCATTCTGTCTGATGGGGCTACTTTTGACACTGTGTTCTCAAACACTTGATTTAAAACACAACATTCATCATTCCTCAACGAAATTAAATACGGGATCGCCATACCGTCCAGCACTGTCACCTCTGCAGACACGCTCAGAACAACTGACAGCAGAGCCTGGAACAGATATTTGCACACCCACCTCCATAGCAGCGTTATTCACAATAGCCAAAAGGTGGAAGCCATCCAGTGCCATCAGCAGGTGCCGAGTAAACAAAGTGTGGCATCGACACACAATGGGGTATTATTCAGCCATAAAGAGGAAGGACATTCTGACACAGGCTACAACATGAAGGAACCGTGAGGACATTATGCTGAGTGAAATAAAACAAATTCTGTGTGAGTCCACTTCTACGAGGTTCCTGAACTAGCCCTGCCGAACATGAGTAATCGCAGGCGTGCCTGTCAGCTCGGGAACTGACCCGGAGCACACACCTCAGAGCTCACAGGGACACCTCGGGAGGCCAGTGCTCACTTGAAAACTAAACTTAATGAATCATTATAGTTATTATTTATTGAGCTCTTATTATGTGTCTGTCCTGCATGTACTCTACTGGTGATATTTCCTTCCCGCAGCCTCCCGGCGAGGAGGACACCACCACCCCACTTCCCAGAGGAGAAAGCTGAGGTCTCAGAAGGTCATGTAACCCACCAGCACCAGGCAGTTGGTTGGAAGGCCCACCCTGGGGCCCCTCCTCGGTTTCCAACACAATGGTTTGACCTCTGCCCTTTGAAGGAGCCATCGGTTTTAGAAGCACACAAAAGCTGTCCAGAGCCAAGGCAAGCGGGTGACCCAGCTACATGATGTTGTTGTGAGTTAAAAAGCACAACTAACAAAAGGGAGATGTGCTCTGGCCAGCATCCTCAGTGGTTAGAGCGAAAGGCCCACACACCAGAGGGTTATGGTTTTGATTCCGGTCAAGGGGTTGCAGGTTCAATCCCCAGCCCAGTCAGAGTGCATGTGGGAGGTAACCAATCGATGTGTCTCTCTCACGTCAATGTTTCACTCTCTCCCCACTCCCCCATACCCATACCTTCCACTCTCTCTAAAACTCATTGGGGAAAATATCCTCAGGTGAGGACTCACACACACACACACACACACACACACACACACACACACACACACACGCAAGGGGCCAGGGCTGTCAGCGTAGTTCCTATGCTGCCTCTGGAAGCAAAGCTCAGTAAGAGAGACTCCGAGATGCTTGTGAGAGTGGCAGCACCTTCTAACCCAGTGGGAGCCCCCACCCCAAACCACGGCTCCAGAAGCATTGGGTTGACTTAGATCAGGTTGTCTGTGGTCTGTCCCGCCCTAGCTGAGCACTGCAGGGGACACAGAGCTGCCTGCCCCCAGGAGAAGGCCACGGGTAGGAGGTGGGGCCACGCTGAGCAGGGAGAGTGTGCCAGGCGGGGTGCAGGAGTGTAGCAAAGCCAGGGATGAGGTTTCTGACATGACATCTGTCTCACAGCCATAGCTGTAAGAAGAACCACAGGTGAGGAAAAGCGCTCAGGGACCATGGAGAAAGCAGGATAGGGTGGATGGTGCTGATGGGAAAGCAGAGACGAGTTTGGTGGGGAGAGGAGAGATAATGCCGGGAGCACAGCTTCCAGGACAGCACACTGAAGGAAGGGGTTCTTCAGGGTGTGGCCGTCCTGGCAGCTTTTGGGTGGGACCAGCCAGGAGGGTATTAAATTGTGTCTCTCCAAATACCTGCCCATCTCCTGACCTCCAGCACCCTGGGTGCAACCTTGGGTCTTCACAGATGTCATCAAGTTGGGACTGAGTGTGGGCCCTAAATCCAGTACGACTGGCGCCCGTCAGTGAAAAGGGAGATTTGACACAGACACGCACAGAGATGGGATGACACGAGGAGACGTCCAGGGAGAAGGCTGGGTAAAAACAGGGACAGAGGAGCCGGAGCCGGCCATGAGCCAAGGAGTTCCGGCAACCCAGACATTGCAGGTGAGGCATGAAGGTTCCCCAGATCCTTCAGAAGGAGCAGCCCTGCTCACGCCTCAGTTTTTGTTTCTGGCCTCTAGACTGTGAGAGAATCAAGTTTCCGTCATTGAACCCTCCCGGGTGGTAGAATTTGTTGTGACAGCCATAGCGCACCAAGGCAGAGGGTAACCATTCGCTTCCAATTTCTGGGAATTGGACACAAAAGCAGAGTGTCCTGTAGTTGAACCAAGTGATGAGTCTGCCTGAGAGCAGGCCACCCATCCATCCACACTCCCCCTGGAGCAGGGGGCCCTGAGGGACCTTGTGGGGGCCTGGCTGCAGGAGAACCCCATCCCACACCCGAAGGAAGCCTGTTGTGATGTGTGAGCAGGACAGTCAGTAAGCGATGGATGGGATCCAGCTGATGGCGGGAGAAAGCTCCCAAGCTCCTTTGCTGCTTAAACACCAGCATTTGGTTCCACTGGGAAAGAACATGAGAGTCTGGAGAAGGCAGCAGGAGGAGAACAGGGCCAGATGAACAGTCTCCAGTCCGGCCTGTTGGAACCTCTCACTTGTTAATTGGTGGCTGGCTGTGCAGCAATAAATCCACCTGTACCGACTCATAAACCTGCCAAAGGCAGGAGGTGATTGTGCCTTAGTCACGTCCGCCTGTGCTCAGACTTGAGCCTGCTCAGTGACCAGGGCACGGGGCCGCCGGACACAGCAGCAGGGAGCTCTCGGCCCCTGGGGTGCCTGCCCGGGTGTGCACGCTGGGCCTGCCTTTCTAAGATAAACTCAGCAGCAACGCCCACATGTGCTTGTGCTGAATTTCTCCTGAGAGGAGGGAATGCAACTTTCAGACTATTATTTCTTCCTTTTCAAATCTAATTTGATAATATTGTTTAAAAAGTCCAATAGTGCTGCAAGGCTTGTGATAAAGAGGTTATCACTGCACCTCTTCCTGCCTCCAATTCCCTCTCCCTGTAGCTACCTGCTTTCAAGTCTCTTATTTGTTGTTTAATCATTACCTCCTTATTTAAACTAATATAATTATCCTATTATTTTGGGTATTTTTTTTATTTCTCGAACCACCCTCCCTCCCCAGCCTCTTTCACTCTACCCACCATTTTCACAATTTACTCACAACAAATCTTTGGCCAAATCAATATTTAATGTTGACATCATTATAACTCCTTAAATGTTCTTGTAACTAAGGGCACCAAGATTACCTTTCCTTTCTTGTGCAACTTTTTGTTTTTCCTGGAGTTAACAATTGCCTCACTTTTTCACACACATACATTTTTTATATACCACTGAGCAATCGTTCCCCAAATTATCTGACAAAGCTGGAAAATTCACCAAAAGTCAAACACATCAAGCCATCGTTCATTTTCCGTTTGTTCTGTTGTTTATTTTTCCCCGGAGAGACCCATTCTGGAGCGCTTGGCTCTCCTGTTCGTGTCTGGAGTGGCTGTCTCCGGAAAGCGGTGATCAGCCTTGGTACTTGAGTTTCCTTGTGGAGGGCTGCCCCCTCCACTTTCACATACCGAGTCAGGACTTCTCCAGCCCAGGACATGGGCGGGGAGGGCAGGCCACTGGGAAAGGACAGCTCTCTCCAGGGGAGGGACACTGAGCTCCCTGGGAACAGTGCCAGCCCTCCCCTCAGAGCCTGATGACAGCCAGGGACCACGGTCATCAGCCTGGAGGGAACGCTGGCTGGTCACTTTCTTGAGCTAAGTAGCATGTGTCTGTTTCACAAGGCCCCCCTGAAGGAGCTGTGATGTCATCTCCATGCGTAGTGAGGTGGCAAAGCCAGGATTCCAACATCCTGGTACTCCCTTCAGCCCCTCCACTGGCCAAGGGCAGAGTCAAGGTCCTGGTCAGGGCCCAGGACCAGATAGGACAGGACCCCTTGCCCGGTGGTATCAGCCCGTGTTCACGTGCCACTGCAACGCCCTTTCAAGCACAGTTAAGGGGTGACTCAGCCCCCATGGGAAATGCTCATATGCGTTCCCGCTGCCAAGGAAGGTGCTAGCCAACGTGTGGGTGCTCTTTCCTCACTGCAGTTCTCCAGGGGAGACCCTGCACCTCCCCCACTCTACATGGAGATAGCTCTGAGGGCTTGGGCTGGCCAGTGCAGCTGCTAAAAATAGTTCCAGCCGCAGCCAGAATCAATACCATCACACTTTCCACGCCAGGTATCAGCACAGGTGGACAATGGAATCATTGACTGCCTCGATCTCCCCCGCGCAACCTTCCGTGGGGAAGCTCTCAGTGCTGGATGTGGCTGCTGGAATTCCCACTGTGGCTTCCACACGTTTGCCCATGGCAGGAGGGCTGACCCGTGATCACAGCTCAGTCCCAGGCGAGGAGCTAACCCAATGAGTGTTTTAAAACGAGTAACTCTGAAATTCATGTATTGTTTCAAATCAACAACAAACAAATCAACAACAAATAGATAATGTAAGTCTATGAACGCGGTCTACAAAGGGATTCTTTATTTGTAAGACAAATTCTCAGCAGGCAAACCTTTTGAGTCCTGAGAATATACTCAGTTTCTCAAAATTCGGATGGACGAGCCACCGACTCATAAACGAGACAGATGAGCTAGACAGATACTATCCCTGTTCGAGGTAGTATTTGAAAGCCACCACCCAGGCCTGGTGCATTGACGCTCCAGTGTTCCTTTTCCAGGGCTGCCTTAATAGGTGCCCCAAACCAGGAGCTTCGACCACAGAAGTTTACCCTCAGATCTAGAGACCAGAACTCCCAAACCAGGGTGCCGGCAGGGCCAGACGCTCCCTGAGAGCTGTGGGGCGTCCTGTCTTGCCTCTTCATGCACCCTCGGCTTGCAGATGGGACTGCAGTCACATGGCTGCCATCTTCCCTGTGCTCTCCCATCGGCCCCCTCTGTGTACGTCTGTCTCTGTCCACATTTCCTTCCCCTTTTTATAAGAATGCAAATCGTACTGGGCGAGGGCCACGCTATAGACATCATTTTCGTTTTGTCACCTCTGTGAAGACTCTGTCTCCAAATAACATCACATTCTGAGGTTTGGGGATCAGAATCCTAAGGGATCTTTTAGGGGGCACATAACTCAACCCATAGCACTGCCCAGTTCCCCTCGGGGGAGCAGAGGGAGGAAAGGGGGGGAAAGCAGTAGGAAGGCGAAGGAGCCCTGCCCGCTCCAGGTCCGCCCAGTTCATTTCTGTGGTGTGAGTCAATAAAACATGCTGGGCAGGCAGATTCCAGGGCCTTAAAGTGCAGAGCGAGGGCACAGCATCACGGCCGCGCCAAACGGCAGTGGCCAGAGTGGTAAGTGCAGGAGACACCTTTCTGAGATTTGTTTGTGAGGCAATTGGGAGCTACCCCAGTCCAGCCACCTTTCTGTCTGGGCCAAGTTCTAGGTGGGTCACTGACCCTGGAATAGCAATGTTGGCTGCTGGACCCCCCAGCCCGTGGAGAGCCAGCACACCCGAGGTCGGCGACCTTCCAGGGGAGTGGCAAGTGTTCACTCGAGGTTAAAGGTGAGGAGTGGCCTCTATGCCCCCCCCCCCGCCCCCCAGGGCCTGTGCACTAGAAGCAGCAGCTGACTAGAAACCAGGATGGACCACTGTGCGTGAATGAGAATAGACTGTGCACAAACCCTCCAAAGTCGTCCCCACGAGAGGGTCCTGAGCGGACACTCCTGGAATGGCCAAGAGCTTCACAGTTCAGCGTACTTGGCTGATGGCTGGTATGCTTGCGCTGTGACTGTCCTTGCAGCCGCCCTTGCTGCCATCACAGGGGCTGAGCCCTGCGTCTCCCAGGCAGCCCATCATCTCCCAGGCAGCCTATGGGCTGGCTGTGGCCAGGCTGGGACAAGGGAGGCACTGGCCAGCTGGAGGGCAGAAGGGAGAAGCTCTCTGCCTGGGGCAGCATCTACCTACAGCATTGCAGTCGCTGCCCCATGGCCTTGAGCTCCGGCCCCTCCAAACAGCCCCCCTGCTCTATCTTTTCGGAATGTGTGGGTGGAGGGTATCCTGGCCCTCAGTCCTGGCCAAAACCCTTCCCTTCAACTGGGAGGTGGGTGTGCAGGAGTGGCTGTGAGACTCAGCCCGGCCAATGAGAAGTAAGGGGACGTTGCGAGAGCTTCCGGAAGAGGTGGCATTCTGTGACGAGGAGCTATGATAAGAGAAGCCCCTTTGCCACCTGCCCCTTCTTCCTGCATTGGATTGTCCTGGAAGGCTGTGCCTGGAGCCCCGGCAGCTATGTTGCCACCATGGGGAAAGCTATGGAAACCTCACCACTCAATGCCCTGCCTCCAGACTTTATGAGGAAATTAAAAATATTGTTTCCGTCCTGGCCGACGTGGCTCAGTTGGAGCATCAATAGCGATGGGTTCAATTCCCCGTCAGGGCACGTACCCAAGTTACGTGTTCAGTCTCCTTTTGGGATGCACGCCGGAGGCAACTGATCAATGTTTCTCTCTCACATCAATGTGTTTCTCTCTCTCTCTCCCTCATCAGTTATATATATGATATTTTTTTCAACCTCTGAGAGATAGAAATTCTGTTATTTGTGGCCAAAGGCATCCTAAGCACAGCACTCTATGGCCAGAGCCATTCTGCTGATGGCAAAAAGCCAGGAGGCCAGATGCGTGCTCTCGCTCTCTGCACTTCGTCGTTCTGGGTAGAATTTGGCTTTGAGACCCGACCTGACACCTGCAGACCAAGCTGCTATGAATGAAAACTTTGCCCCTTGAAATGCCCTCCTCTCTCCTTTCCCAGAGGCCATAACCTTCTGTTTGTGAAATGATTCCTGGTTTCCACGGAGACCAGGACACCTGCAGTGGAGGCAGAGCCTTCTGTGGGGTCCAAGGTCCGGTCGTGGGGGTGGTGGGGGAGGGGGGTTCACAGGGCCTTCTCTTTAACGGCCTGATCATGATCATTCACACACAGCAGTCCAGCCAGGAACTTTTTACCTAGTGGTGGGGAGACAGGCCTGCCTGGGGCTACCCTCCTTATCTTCCCAGGTTTTTCCATCGGCATCTGGGTGTGCCTCAGCAGGGGAGCTGCTGGCCACCTGGCTGGGAGGCCCCAAGGGAGAGGTGATGCACACTCAGCATTCCCAGGGGCACAAGGTGGCACCCAAGGGGAAGCCAGCACCCAGCTTCCCCACCCCATGCGACTGGACATGGGCAGCGGGGCCCGAGGTGTGCAAAACCAGGTCCATTTCTAGAAGTCTCAGACCTGCTGACTCCATGCCACGCAGCAGTCAGGCGGGCAGGAACGCCTAAGAGGCACCCACAGGATGCGCTGTGGCACCCCTCCTCAGAAGCAGAGCTCTCATTACCTGCCCTGGACGGACCGTGGAGCCTGAACTCGGACTCATCCAGCCACTTGTTCTGCCACTCAGCACGGATTCATCAAGCACCTTCCATGTGCCACTGCTCTGCTCCCAGGTGGTGGGCACAATAGGGGCCCCCGGGGAGGATGACACCCAACACCGGGAACCTGTGTGTCTTACTTTATATGGTTCCGTTAAGGATCTCAAGCTGGTGAGATTATCCTATACGATCATGTGGGGCTGATGTCATCACAGGGTCCTGACTAGAGGGAGGGAGGGAGTCAGAGAAGGAGTGAGGGGACCACATGAAAGCAGAGGTCGAAATGATGCCAGTGCCGGCTTTGAAGATGGAGGATGGGGCTGATAGCCAAGGAATGCAAGAGGCCCCTAAAGATGGGAAAAGCAAGGAAAGAATTCATCCTTAGACTCCGGGGGAACCAGCCGTGCTGAAACCCTGAATTCACCCCCACGAGGCCATTTCAGACTTCTGAGCAGCCCTGTAAGGTGAGGAATGCCTCTGCTCACGTGTGGGGAGAAGCCAAGGCCCAGCTCCCAGCGCTGCCCTGCTCTTCAACAAGCACGGACGGGATGCCCACCTGCCCCTAATCACCGGGAGTGGCGGCACTGGCTCAGTTTTGAGGAACAAGGTCAGGACACATCGGCCCGGCTCCAGCAGGGCTGGGAGTTTCCACCCTGGGCCGAAGGTGGAGGGAGAGGCAGCTGTGAAGGCATAAGGAGGCCGCCTGCAAGGTGGAGGCCTCCAGGCCCAGGAAGGCCGGGCTCGGGGCGGCCCAGGTGACGGTTTCCTGTGGCAGGTCCCGACAGGCTGCTGCTGGCTTTGATGAATGAAGGAAAAATGTGCCCGGAGAAGTAGAAGCGGTTCTGGTGTCTGGGCAGCCTCCGCGCTGTGTGGCTGCGTTAACTCCGTCCTTCCCATCGTTTCCTCTCCAGATCAGAAGGCCGGCCAGCACCCACGGGACCCCAACCCTGTGTCCTGGGGAAGCGAGTCCTCTGCGTGCCCTGAGCTTACCTGGATGCTAATGGGGTCCATGACACAGACCCCAACAGCAATAGGAGTTCAATGGGAGTCTGGGAGCGTAATTTAGTGACCCTGTGAGTCCACAGTACCCACGGCCCTTGGGTGGGAAAGGGCAGGGGGTGGTTAGCTGAGTGTCAGCTCTGCTGGGACTCGGTGCCCAGACGTTTGTCAGACACGATTCTGATGTCACTATGCGGGTGTTTTGGATGAGATGAACATTAAAACATTGGACTTCATGCCCTGACCAGTTTGGCTCAGTGGATAGAGCATCGGCCTGAGGACTGAAGGGTCCTGGGTTCAATTCCAGTCAAGGGCATGGACCTTGGTTGTGGGCACATCCTCAGTAAGGGAAGTGCAGGAGGCAGCTGATCGATGTTTCTCTCTCATCGATGTTTCTAACTTTCTATCCCTCTCCCTTCCTCTCTGTAAAAAAAATCAATAAAATATATTTTTTTAAAAAAACATTGGACTTCAAGCAAAGCTGTTCCTGACCTGCTGCCCTTGGTCAAGTCATGATGCCTGAAAATTGAGGGAGTCCAAAGTCTTATGAGCTACAAAAAGTGTCGGTGGTACATACCCAAAAAATGTGCGTGCGGGGACTGGAATAAGTCCATGCACACCATTCACAACAGCCCAAAGGAAAGCAGCCTGATGTCCATCGCTGCATGAATGGGCAAACACATGTGCATGAATGGGCAAACACATGTGCATGAATGGGCAAACACATGTGCATGAACGGACAAACACATGTGCATGAATGGGCAAACACATGTGCATGAATGGGCAAACACATGTGCATGAACGGACAAACACATGTGCATGAATGGGCAAACACATGTGCATGAACGGACAAACACATGTGCATGAACGGACAAACACATGTGCATGAATGGGCAAACACATGTGCATGAACGGACAAACACTTGTGGCCCAGCCAGCCCATGGAACAGTATTCAGCCATGAAAAGGAAGGCAGCACTGATGCCTCTTGCAGCGTGGGGGGACCTCGAAGTCGCTACACTCAGGGAAAGACGACACACAGAGAAGGTCACCCCCTGTACGACTTCATCTACATGAAATGTCAGGACAGGCACGTCCGTGAGGCAGACTGGCTGCGGGGATCGGGGTGGGCAGTGGAAATGCTGAGGAACTAGATAGCAGCAGTCGCACAGCTTTGCAAATGTGCTAAATGCTCTGCTCGTGCGCTGACCATGGCTTGTGTTCTGTTGTGTGCATCTCACCTCAGTACAGTGCTTCTTTTTCATTGATTCCCCAACAGAAGCAAGTCCTCCGGCTGCCGGGACCTGAAGTAACACAGGCCAACAGCCTCTTGCTTACTCCTGCGGTCCCACCAACCACGTAGGGGGGCGGGGTAAGTGGCTCACCCTGGGAAACCGGCCCGCATGCTCCCACTCGGCACACTGAGTTTTTCTTGTGTTTTGATTTGCCAGTTGTTTTATAAAAAAATATTTTTATTGGTTTTTAGAGAGAGTAAGGGAGAGGGAGAGAAACATCCATGTGAGAGTAATACATCCATCAGCTGCCTCCTGCACACCCTCTCCAGGGGGGTGAGCCCACGACCTGGGCATGTGCCCTGACCAGGAATTGAACAAGCAACATCTTGGTGTACGGGATGACACCCAAACCACTGAGCAACACCAGTCAGGGTTTGCCAGTTACTCTTGTGGATGTAGTAAAGTCATGGAATGCAGCTATGTGGTATGAAGGAGTCCGACTAAAGCATTCATTCATTCATTCATTCATTCATTCATTCCCTCGGTGTTTTGAATGATGTTTATTGCGCAGGGCCATGTCCCCTTGTTTGTAAAGGACAGTGCCCCCAGGTCCACTGCCTTCTCTGTCCCTCTCTGAAGGATGATGGGTCATGGAGGGAGCCAGGCTCGAGGAGAGTGAAAGGGAGAAGGCCTAGAAGTCCCAGCCTGGAAAGTCAGGGCTCACGTGGCCAGTGGGGGACAGACACTCCTGGGAGGATGTGCAAACAGGCCAGACCTGCGGCTCAGATCTCTCTGTGATGATAGAGGTCCCACGGAAGGAAACGGAAGGTGCGGTCCATTCACCTTAGCAGGTGGGGCACCATCCGCCAGGCCAGACCTCAGGAAGCACTGTCTGAGGTGGGGCCAATCGCCTCCCACTGCCCAGCATGGCCACCAGAAATAGCTGGTTTTGCCTGGTTCCACGGGCAGCTGGAGGAAACCTGGTCAGGGCCTCTGAGAGAGACCAGGCCTCAAGCCTCCTGTGGTCAGAGGCGGAGGCCTTTGCTTCCTTGGGAGGCTGATCCGGAGTCTGGGTGGAGGGCAGCGAGCAGGAGGAACAAGCACATTAGGGAGGCCCCACCCGGTTACTCAGCGCCAAGCAAACATGGATTATTCCCACTCGGGGCTAAAGGAATGAGAAGGAACGCTCCCTGGTTACACTGCCTTCCCAAGGAGCCTCCGTGGGCCTCTGGTGTTTGTCTGCGTGGAAAGAGAAATCGGTTGGAGTAATTCCTAAGCCAGCCCTTGGGTTCTGAATCAACGGAGCAGGTCTTTGGGGTCAGTGAAGTTGTGCATCAGGCCGTGAAGGTCTCCACACCCGGCCCAGTCCCTGCCACAGAATGTCAAACTGATGTTGAAACGTAAGGCTGCTGCCCTAAAAGGCCACGGCGGAGTCCTGATTCCTGTAACTTGGGATCCATCAGAGGGAAGGGTCTCCCGCCATCACAGCCTCCCTGTCCCTCCTTTTCCATCCCATCAGCAGCCAAACGTAGGCGGCAGCATTTTCAGTCTCTCTTACATGGATGTGCTTGTTTTTTAATTATGTCAGCGAGAATTCACCATGTAAAACGACAAACAGTCAAGAGAGCAGACCTGGTTGCCCACCCCCCTCCTCCAGCTCTCCTCCCGCAGGGCAGCCACCCTCAGAGCTTGCAGCCATTGCTCCTCGTGTTCACCCAGCACGTGCCTGCCCTGTGGGCTGCCTGCTTCAGGTATTCATTTCCGGCAGTGGAAGGTGGGGACGTGGCTCTTTCACAATGACCCCACCCACACCCACAGCCACCAGCATAGTTACACCATCGTTGACAATGAAATAAAAATTCACTATTTATAATATACATCACTGTGACTATCTCGGCATGATCAGACCCACCCCTTGCCTGTGTGCACTAAAGTGAAAACTTTCCTACTACACAGCTGGAAACGTCACATAAAAATGTGAGGATTCTTTTATTTTTTTAATATATTTTATTGATTTTTTACAGAGAGGAAGGGAGAGGGATAGAGAGTTAGAAACATCGATGAGAGAGAAACATCGATCAGCTGCCTCCTGCACACCTCCTACTGGGGATGTGCCCGCAACCGAGGTACATGCCCTTGACCAGAATCGAACCTGGGACCCTTCAGTCCACAGGCCAACGCTCTATCCACTGAGCCACACCGGTCAGGCCGAGGATTCTTTTAAATGACTAACTAAACACACCGGGATGAGCTCTCCAGGGGCCAACGGAGAAGAGAGAAAGGAAGACCAGCCTGGGGAATACCGTGCTTCAGCCTGCGAGACTGCCCTGGTCTCTACCAGCGGAGCTTGGGTTGCACAGCCCAGGGGCAGGACATAAGGCTGGGGCTGTGTGTGATGCCCCTGAAGGGTCCCCAGGGGGAATATAGCTGCTGACCAGCAAAAAAAAGAGAAGACCCAAAAGGGTGTCTATTGCAGCCTGGGTCATGACTGGAAAAAAGAAAAAAGCAAACAAACCAACACCCTTGAGAAATCTGTAATGATGGACCCGTCCTCTTCACGTTTGGGATGATAATGTGCACAACCTACTTAGTCTGTAGTCCAGCACCACGCAACCCAGAAACCAGCACGAAGGTGGTGACAGGCTGGCCATGCAGCTGGGAATCTTCCAAACCCAGACTCTCACAGTAGAGGCATATCCTCGGCCCAGACATGAACGACTCCCACAGGTAGAACTTGCTGAGAATGAGCTCGCAATCCGCTACCGTAAAACACAAGCAGACCCCATACGCAGAGAAACGAGGCCTCCAAGAGCCTCAGGGAGCAGGACTATCAGGCTATGGCTTAAACACGGGCTGAAAACGATTAGACATGTAAAACGAGGAAGTGAACACAGACACTGCTGGGGGCAAATAGGCCCATTCCGAAGCAATGAAACAATAGCGAGTGAAGGAACAATCTGGACGGTACATTAAGTACAAGTAGAGCGGCCCCGTGTCCCACCGTCAGCTCCACTCAGCAACTAGAAGACACAGCTCCTGTGTCAGGTAGGTTATGCAGAAAAGTAGCTCAGGGAGGTAAACAGATGGGAATCCACAGGAAGCTGAGACTTGAAAGAGAAGGTGAAAGAGAGTTCTAGATAGAAAAATCACTTTCTCCGAGTGACGGCGTCATTCTCTGGTCTTCCAGCTTCTCCTTGGCTGTGCTGAGTGTGTGGCCTCATTGAGTCCCCCTCCGCCCCCCAGAAGCGTTCAGATCACCCCTCCGCACCCGTTCTGACGTTCCAGGGCCCCCTCTCTGTCCCGGGTCTGATGTTCCAGGTCACTGTCCTCCAGTCCTCGCGCACAGCTGAGACTTGTGCCCTTCCCTCTGAGGACGTATTCTTTCTCTGTTCCTAGAACGCCCAGCATCGGGGTGTGCAGCTCCTGGAATGATTCCGACCTTCTTCCCATCTTTCAAAAGTTTTATTTCTCTCATATTAACTTTTTTAAAATTTCTATTCTCTAAATGTCCTCTCTCTCTCTCTCTCTCTCTCTCTCTCTCTCTCTCTCTCTCTCTCACACACACACACACACACACACACACACACCCCAGTTCCAGTTCCCATTTATCTAAAATCTCCTGTTTTTCCTCTGAGATAATTGTAAATTTTTAAGTTTTCTCCTGACCTGACCTACACTTTGTTTGCTTTTCTCTGATTTTTATCCTCTGCTCATCGGGTTGGTTGGGGACAGTGTCTTGGTCTTTCATGGGAGGGGCCCGTCTCTGAGTCTGGTGGGCTCACTGTTCATTTCCCAGCCACGAGTTAGTGGCAGATGTTTGCATGGGTGAGGCTCATCAATGGGTGAGTGTTACCGCAGGATGATGCGGGCGGGACTTTCAAGTGTCAGGGCTGCTGGTGTCTTCCTGCTTGAAGGAGCTGGGTGCTGAGAGAAGGGAGAGAGGCTGCAGGGTGGGGGTGGCTCAATTCTCACCTTCAGGTCCATAAGATCAACCTCATTCCTCCTACTGAGCTCCTTCCCAACCCCACGCCTGCAGTCGGCAAGTCCAGGCGTGGCCGATTCAAATGTGACCAGCTTTGGTGGAGTGGGGGCAGGGAGGGAGACCCAGCTGGGCAGCAGGGAGCGGCCTGGTCTCCCTGCTCCTGGTGGAGATGGTCAGCGGTCCCATTTCTCTCCCATCTCCTCTCCTCCCTTCAGATTCTGGTGCCTTCGCCTCGAAGAGCCACAGCATTACTGTCAGACTCAACCATCATACATCGCTCTAGCGGCCAGCCATGTTCCATGTGCTCATTCTCAGTTTTTGTGCTTCTCTCGTTGGGGACCAGGAACCGACAGTTCACTGACCACGTGGCCGGACACATCCTTCCATGTAAGTGTCAACCAGGCCCCGGCCAGCCCATGGGTGGCAACTTCCAGAAACTGCCCGTCAAGCTGAGAACCTCCTCAGCACGTGGGCCAGGTGACCTCCTGACAACACACAGCTGCCCCGTCCCTGGATGAAGGGGAACCCAGAAGCCCGCCTCTGCTGTCCCTCCTTGGGACACAGCCTCGGTGCCCTCCCTCTCCCCTCCCTCCCCAGATCCTTCCTTCAGGATGAAGGACTTTGCTCCCCTATGGACCCTTCCCCTCCTCCCTGGAAAGACCAGCTCACACCACGCCTCCTGGCTGGGCACCTCGTGTTGGGCACGTCACCAGCAGGGGGTCCTCCGGTGCCATCCAACATCACTTGCCTCTCCCTTCCCTCCAAAGGCTAAGATGGGGGGGTCTCACGTTGCTCTGTGCCCTTCCCTGTGCCCTCAGGGCAGCCCTCCCATGGCAAGTCTTGCATCCTGCATGGGCTGTGCCCTGGGAAGCACAGGGGAGGCAGAGGCTGGGAAAAGCCATTCAGTCCAGGCAATCACTGCACAGCTCATTCCCCTCAGCCTCCCAGGAGACAGTGAGGCTGAGGCGTCCCATGGCTACATGGGGAGGAGGCAGCTGCTTCCCCCCTCCCGCCCCCGCCCCTCAGCTTTCTCCAGAGCCAGGCCACCTCCCCACCAGCCTCACTCACAGTCCCTCCAGGTGCCACCTCATCTGGGTCTCGTTTTTCCGGTGGCACCGCTGGGTCCAGGCAGTGACTCAAGCAGGGAAGGCACCACAGGGAGACCGAATTCTTTATAGTTGCCACAGAGGGTCAGAGGCTTGTTGAAACCTCCAGGCTCTGTTCCAAGCGACAGCATCCACCCCAGATCTTTTTTTTTTTTTTTTAATATATTTTATTAATTTTTCACAGAGAGGAAGAGAGAGGGATAGAGAGTTAGAAACATCGATGAGAGAGAAACATCGATCAGCTGCCTCCTGCACACCCTCCACTGGGGATGTGCCCGCAACCAAGGCACATGCCCTTGACCGGAATTGAACCCGGGATCCTTCAGTCCGCAGGCCGCCGCTCTATCCACTGAGCCACACTGGTTATGGCCACCCCAGATCTTGTTATAGAAAAAGCAGGTCCCCCAGCACGCCTGGGCAGCACACCCCGAGTGTCTTACCGAAGAGCTCCACGCCCTGTGTCCTCAGCCTTGAGCCACGCACAGTCCTGTGTGGGGACCAGCGGCCTCCAGGCCTGCAAGCTGCTTACCTCCCACTGCAGTTTTCCTCCCCGAATCCAGCGTCTGAACACATTCTTTAAACGCTGAACTTGCTTCTTTCAGTGCAAACATCTGTACTACAGATTCTAGCACTTTCCATTAGCCCGGGCGACAACGTCCTCTTTGCTGGCCTCTTTCCTGCATCCCAGTCCCTGGGCAGCTCCAGAACATCCCCCTCCTACGGTCAGCTGAGGGCCACCCAGCCAGGGGACTGCTCAGCAAGTGTTTCCCCATTATCGGTGCTTCATCCCCTTCGATTAGGTGGGTGCTTTCTTAGGTCCCCTGTGGCTTAGGAACACACAGGTGCCCCCACTCTCCTTGGTAGGGACCCTGGATCTGTGGGGACCCTGGCTCTGTGCCTCCTCTTTCAGGGGCCACTCAGTGACTGGACACGACTCTCTTCCGGAGCAGGTTCTCCCAGTGCTGCTGCCTCTAGCAGGGGCCCCCAGATTCTCTCTCTGACCCACCCACTGTGTCTCCAAAGCCACTAGGCAATGTCCTCACAGCTGGGCTGACAGGTGGTCCTTCCAGAACACCCACCTCCCTTCTCCCGGGGTCCAAGAGGGGTCCTCTGTCCGCTTCCCTGAGAAAATGCGGACACGCAGTCCACACACACCTCCAGGTTGTTCCGTTGTCCCAGCTCCCCTGTGGGCGCTCCACCGAGGGTCCCCGTGTGAGAACAGCTGTGGCTCTCACCTCCCAACCCCTTCTCCCCCTTTCCAGGAAGAGCATCCCGATGTTCCTTTAGGAAACTACCGCCCTCCACATTCAGGGGTGAATCCACTGGCCTCCCCAGCCTGGCCGACCAGAACGTTCTCTTCCCACAAATGGTTTGGGCCTGGGCACAGCCAGGCAGACAGGCAACCATACTGCCTCAATTCAGAGATGCCGTGAGTTACGAAATGCATTGTTACCTAAAGCACTTTCAAGAGCGAAAAAATGACGCCCATTTCGATGGAAAGAAGCCATGACTCTCAGAGCTAGAAAAATGCGGGAAGAAACGAGTCTAAGAATTTATGAATTACATTAATTTGGGGTTTCGGAAGCAGGGGAGCTCTCTTTCTGCTGGGATCCTCCAGCTGAGGCTATGTAAGCTTGGAGATGTCAAGGTCATTACCCAAGGGGTCTGCCCACTAGTGAAACCAACCCTGAGGATGGGTGACATGTGAGCGCCTTGATCCAGCTGTTCCTGACACTGCATTTTTCTTCACCATGGGGCCTAAAGCAGTGACTAGGATCACTGCGTGGAACAGGCTGCTCATCTAGCGTCCCTCCTCACTCAGTCACCCTGTGCCACTGTCCCCCTGGTCACACGTTGGTGCACAGACACAGTACAAGGCCTGGGGCTCTGGCACCTGAGAATGTGGG
>PVJC01020200.1:0-29356 GCA_004026665.1 Murina feae
TTAAAAAAAAAACAAAAAAAAAAACAAAGGTCATGCTCTTCTCTTCGTGCTGGGCTTCTGGCTTCCCTGTGGTACCCTAATTTTTGTGTTTAGGGACTAAGCCACGGAGGCAGACCTACCTGGCCTCCAATCCTGGCTGTGCCTGCATGATTCTGGGCCAGTTCCACCCCTTCTCTAAGCTTCATTTCCTTTGTTCAGTGGGAATAGTGGCAGGACCTCCATCATGGAGGAGCACATGGGGAGGGTTTAGGACAGTGATGGCACAGAGTGGCATGCAGCAAGTGGTACTTGGTTTCATTAGAATCTTAGATGCCACCTAGTGCAAAACCAAGGTGTCCAGGGCATCTCTTAGAAAGAACTCAGATCTTAGAACTCATATCTTTATAGAGTGCCTACTATGTGCCAGGCTTTCCTCTAGCTTTGGGAGGACAGAGGGAACAAGGTCCCAAAAGCTGACTTTCTAGCAGCAGGGGAGACAGACACTGAACAATCTACACAGACACACACACATACACACATACACAAGGATGTATCAGGAAGGGATCCCAGCGATGAAGCTAAAAAGGCAGGGCCTCTATTTTGGATAAGAGGGCAGAAAAGGCCTCTTGGAGAAGGTGGTATTAAGCCCTGACTGCAGAGAGGAAATGGAATGAACCACACAGAAATGTAGGAAAAAGTACTTCTGGGGAAGAAACTGAAAGGGCAAAATCCCTGAAGAGGAGAGTGTGCTTGGCAGGCTTGAGGAACAGAGGGAGGCTACCTAGTGTGTGCTCAGGAGACATGCAGAACTGAAATGTTATTATATCATTTATACTATTTTATAGGTAATATTTAGTTGTGCCCATTTATTATTTCTTATTCATAGGAAACTCATATTCATTGACTCTCTTCATGTACTGTGTCACTGAATGCTCACAGCCATCCTCTGGGGTGGGCACAATTGTCCCTATTTTGCAGTTGAGCAAAACTAAGGCTCAGAGAGGTAAAGGGCTTTGCCCAAGGTCACACAGCAGTTAGGTAGCTAAGTCAGGATTTAAACCAAGGACTGTGATATGTCAGTTCTTGCTTTTTCTCTTGGGACACCAGACTGGGGTGGTATTCTCACCCCATAATTTCTGTTCTCCCACCATTTGTCACTTCTGGCCCCAGGGGTGACTTCTCTCCTTCCCTTCCTGGCTGGGTATTTATTATTGATATCTGTGGCTTCCTAGGCTGGGCTCTGCTCTGAGACACAGAGGTACACATGGGATGTAGGCCCTCCGTGGTCACTGTAGGCTCTGGAAGGCAGTTCCAGTTCATGGCCCCTGGGATGTTGCCTGCTGAGGAGGTAAATGAAAATGCTGGAGGGCAGGCAGATGCCCAGGAAATGTGAACCTTTAAGGACTTATGGAAAGTACATGAGATCGTTTCAAGACTCTCACTGGACTCCCTGGACAAGGCTGGATTCTCAGGGCAGTAGTACATGGCAGTGAAAAGGAAGGAGGCAGGAGAACCTTTCAGTAGGAGAGTAATGAAGAGAGTGATCTAGGGGCGGCCTGTAGGAGAAACTAGGCTGCATTAGGATGCAGGAGGCAGGGGTGGGGGGGACAGATTCCCAGAGGACAGGGCACTGGTGCTGGCCCCATGGGGAAGAAGGAGAAATGGACTACAGGCAATCACTGAGGGTTGTGCACAAGGTAGGGAGAGTGCTCAGAAATGGCTAGAATGGACTTTGTACCAGGTGGTAATGTTCTATATAATTATTTTGTTTTTATCCTTCCTCAATCATCATCTCAGTAAGTGGCAGAGTAGGGATTTAAACTCAGATCTGTGTGACCCTAAGGCCTATGCTGTTTCCATGTCATTCTTCTGGGAACTAGAAGATGGGCCATTATGGTGGCAGGACCATTGTAATTGGGAGAAAGTGGGACCAGAAGGTGCAGTGGTAGGGCCAGGTATGTCCCCAAACTGGGAGTAGGGCAGGGCTGTATCCTGGCTGAATATGGTGCTACGAAAGCACTGTGGCAAGGAAGTAATACGGGGACATTTCCCCCATATGCAATACTGGGCAAAACTGGGAAGGAACAATAGGATCCTAGAAGTAGAGGATGCCTAATGGTTAAGCCAGCACAGGCAGAGCTAAAAGACAGAGAGAGAGGAGAGAATAAGTTCTGATTATTGTTCCAGACCCTGGATCCTGCTGTACCTGAAGCCTGTTACTCCAGGACTTTTCAATTACTCAAGCCAATACATTCCTTTTTGGGTGTAAGCCAGTTTGAGTCACTTTCAACAGAAATTCTTAACTTACATAGCTTTCTTGGAACCAAAAGGGAGAATGGCACTCAGAAAAGGAAAAACAAAAAACAAAAAACAAACAAACAAAATAACAAACAGGAGAAAGACAGGTGGAGGAGAGGAGAACTGGTGTTTAATGGGTATAGAGTTTCAGTTTTGCAAGATGAGAAAGTTCTATAGATTTGTTGCACAGCAATGTGAATATAATAAACACTACTGAAACATTCACTTTAAAATAGTTAAGATGTTAAATAAAAAACAAAACAAAACAAAACACCCCAGTGTGCTAAAAAAGAAAAAAAGATGGATGAGGGAAGATATTAGAAGAGAAGAAGGGGAGGACAGGAAGGCAGGAGAGGTGAGGGGAAGAGAGGAGAGGAATGGAAGGAGGAGAGTAACAGACGGTGGCCCTGCAGCCTCCAGGAGGGAGGCCAGCTGCTCCTGTCACCTACTCTGCTATTTTTACACCTCATGGCTCTCAAGGTAACTTCACACCTGGTATTCCTGCCCTTCAAACACTAATTTGTTTCCTAGCATCTTAGAAATGTGTTTCTTCCCTGAGAAACAGTACCTGTTTCTCAAAGTTCCTTATTTTTTGAAATGCAAGTATCTCTGGGAGGGTAAGAAGCTGCACAATAGTGACCATTGATGGGGGCAATGTTTCTGTTTACAAAGCACTTTCACAGTTTGCAACTTACTAAGGCCTCTCAAAACCTAGTGAGGCAAACATGGAAGTTAACCGCCCATTTTAGAGATGAGCAAACCCAAGGCACAGACAGATATGCTCAAGGTTGCCAGCCTGTGATGCTGGGGTTTGCATCCAGGTGGCCTGATTTCTGATCCTGTTGAGAAGACATGGGGATGGGCTGGGTGGAAGGTTGGAGATAATTCTCAGAGCTTGTTGGCTTCTCAAGATTTATCCTGGGCTTGATTTGAAAGAAACTTCAAGGAGGAACAAGGCCCACAAAGGCCATCTCTGCACGTCTCCTCATGGGGAGCTCAGGACGAAGCCTGGGTATTCCATTTCCAAAGCAAAATGGTTTAAAGATGCAGCAGGCAGTTTTAAGGCTGGGAATTGCCTAACACTCCTGCTTTCAAGTGTCCATGCTGAGCGATTTGCTTTCCATTTTGGGAGGAGTGAAGTTGCTCTGATTTAAGGAGCTGCTGAGATGGATGCTGCCGGCCTCTTGCAGCCTTTGATCATGGTGCATTTAACTCTGACTTCCCAAACCTGAACAGCTGGTCCAGGCCCTTTCAAATCTAGCAGAAAATTAAATTTTCACAAAAAGAAGTAGAAACTCCGGGGATAATAAGATGGGAACAACTCAAAAGCAGCAGCTGGGCTTCTGAACAAACCAGGGAAAACCACTGTGTCGTGGACACCCTTTATAATGAGGTGTGACGGGTGAGCCAGGATGGGGAAGCCTTGGGAGTGGGAACTCTGCAGTGGGAATGCTCCCAGCTTCTGACGATGGCCATGGAGAGCCAAGACTTGCCCTTCTAGGAGGCATGGCGCTCAGCAGGTGTTTAAGAGAGAAGCTGACAACCTGTGGTGCCACACTGAGCTCTCTAATGTGTTGAAAAACCAAAGAAACCTCCTCACGGCTGGCCCCTCTTCTGAGTGCCAGGCCTTTATAACCGAAAAGCACCTCAAATGTCTCATGGCCCCAACTGAGCCCTATCCTTCTCTCCAGCCTGCTCCTACCCCAGTCTTCCCATCTCAGGATATGGCTTCTTCAGCCAGTCAACCAGTTGTCCGCTATCCATCACCCACTCACGACCAGCCCACCACCCAATCTGGTAGCTTCCACACCCAGTACCGCTTACACCCTGTTCCCTACACTGTCATCAATCTCATAAGTCCAACCTCTTTGCTCACCTGCACAAATGTAGAACTTTCCACCGGGACTCCTAGCTCCCACTCTTGCCCCCAATAATCCACTTTCTAACAGAGAGGTCTTCTGGGAAGCTGAATTCTATCACATGAAGCTTCAGTCCTTTGATGGCTTTCCTGCAATCAGGATGAAGTCCAAACTCCACAGACTTCCTGTAAGTCCCTCTCTCCCCACCCTCCTCCCAGCACCATCTTCTGCTCTCTAGGCTCCAGCACACTGGCCTTCCTTCAGAGTTCCCAGTGCATGAGACCCCTTTCTACCTCAGGACCTCTACCTGGACCACTTGTGCACTTATTTCTTCCTGGCATATCCTTTTTTTTTTAAAAAAAATATTTTATTGATTTTGTGCAGAAAGGAAGGGAGAGGGATAGAGAGCTAGAAACATCGATGAGAGAGAAACATCAATCAGTTGCCTCCTGCACACTCCCCACTGGGGATGTGCCCGCAACCAAGGTACATGCCCTTGACTGGAATCAAACCTGGGACCCTTCAGTCCGCAGGCTGACGCTCTATCCATTGAGTCAAACCGGTCAGGGCCCTGGCATATCCTTTTGATCAGCCAGGTCACCGCTGCAGAATGGTCTTCTCTTACCCTCTAATCAGAAGCCATTTCTTGGGCCTGCATAGCTTTATGCACATGTCTCTCATAGCGATTACCTGGGATGGAAACTGTGCAGTTACCTGCATGATGATTTGTTTGATACTTGTCACTCCCATAAGGCTAAGAGCTCCCAAGAGCAGAGAACACTTGTACCGTCTAAAGTTATACTCTGGGTAAAGTTAACACTGTACCCAGTCCATAGTCAATTGATCCTCTGAGTGAATGACAGGGAAGTCGGCTGATCTATGAATGCCTGGCCAGAGAGGCATATGGCAGCACCCGCCTTTCATGGCACATGTGCTAAGTATTGTATTTCTTCATAGTGATGAACTCTCCATGAGTCCCCTGACATTTAAATAAGCAAATACCTTTAATGTGTGGCACATGGATCAAAATATGTCACCTATATTATTATTATCCTTACTAGGGGTCTGGGGGGGTCCCTCATCCCGGCCTGGGCGTGGCTTAGGTGTAATGGAGTGGGGTCAATTTGCATATTACTATTTTATTAGATTAGATTTTACAGATGAGAAGGCTGAGGCTCAGAGAGGTGACATGACTTGCCCAAGATCACATAGCTAGCAAGGGGCAGAGCCATAATTTTGAACCCTTTCTGACTTTAAAGTTGCTGCATTTAACTGCTAGGCTATCCTCTACCTTCAAGTCACCTCATACAAAAGCTGCGTCCCTTGTTCATTTCTAGAACATGCTTCTATGAGGTACTCAATAAGACAACATCAGAGCCAGAGTGTTGGGTGGTGCTACATTGTAGAAGAACTGTGCTACTCTTAGTGCTGTAGGGTGGGGACAAAAGTCTTTCTGAAAGAGAGATGATTTGAGCTGCATCTTGAGAGGCTTAGTGGGAGCCAGAACCAATGAGAGGGTGTTCCAGGCTGGAGGGGTAGCAGTAGCAGAGGCATGATGGGAATGGCGAGTAAAGTAGCATGGTTGACGAGTGAAAAGCATGCGTCTGTGTGTGTGGGTGGGAGGGGGAGCTACATATCTCAGTATCATATCTAGTATGAGCCCATGATGAACTCTTGTTGTGGTGGGC
The DNA here is from genome assembly GCA_004026665.1 of Murina feae. Lineage (NCBI taxonomy): Eukaryota > Metazoa > Chordata > Mammalia > Chiroptera > Vespertilionidae > Murina > Murina feae. The sequence continues at coordinate 5,825 of PVJC01020200.1, forward strand.
ATTTTGCCTAATTTTCCCTTTTCAGTCCCTAGGATCTCTCTCACTGGGTCTTGGGGAAGTAGGGAATACTCAGCAGGCAGCAAAGGCTGGATGTCTGATTCCCTGAATCACTTCTTGCCTTGCCCTCTCGCCCTCACCAGCTCTTCTCAATCTCTAGTCCCTGATCTCTTCTTGGGACCCCTAGCCCACCTGATCTCTGTCTTTTCTCTTCAAAAAGACTCTGGAAGGTCACTGAATTGATAGAAATACTAGGTAAGTATTCAAGAATCAGGCAAACATGTGGGTACTTGGATATTCATTGTAACACTGTTTATGATAGAGAAAAACTGGAAACAATATAAATACCCATCAATGGGAATTAATTAAATGAATTATGTAATACCTACCCATGTATTCTAGAATGAACATGATTGTTTTTATATTAGGTATTGTTACAATTATGTATGTATCCACAAGTAATCTGGTTCCCTCTGATTTGACTTCTAGGAAATTCAAAACCAAATACAAAGCTTACATGCTGTGAACTAACCTTCCCATGGTTCCCTCTTATTTTTCTACCACTGTTTTTTGATTCCCTAGCTCATTTCTCTTCAATCTTATCGTATACACAGGCTGACACAAATCCTTTAAAAAAGAGTCTTACAGTAGTGATAATATAAGCACCTTATATTGAGTGTTGGCTATGGCTGAACAACTGGGCCAAGAACTTTGCATGTATTATTTTATCCAATTCTTACATCAACCTATGAGGAAGATACTCTCATCACCACTTAACAGGTGGAGACATTGAAGCCAGAGAGGTTAAGTAAATTGTAAAAGGTCAATTGCTCAGTAGTGGTTGGACCAGGACTAAGGCCAGTTTTGCCTGACTCCAGTACCTGAAGTCCTAACCACTATTCCATACTACCTCCTGACAGGTAAATAATCCAGTTAAGCCATCATAGAACCACTCTGATCCTCCCGTTTGGGTGGCCAAGACTTTATGTACTTTTCCCCTCTTATTATCACAGATGAGATGACCAGGCATTGCTGGTTAAACTTGTCAAGTCTGAGAACCAGAACCTCCTCGAATGTGGGTGGCCCCCAGATCACCCCTGAGAGGTTATAGGAAATACTCCAATCACTGCTTTTCAGGCTGTCTGGGACCTCAGAGGTCATCCAGAGCAACTCCTCCTTATACGCAGTGGATTTCTGAGGTCTGACACGCAACTGCCAGGCTTTTCTACATGCATACCTTTTTGTGAAAGGAACCTCACCACCTACCAAGGCAGCCACTCTACATTGGTTGTCCCAGTCTGTTGGAAATAATTTCTTCACACTGAAATTTGCCTCATGTAACTAGATATCATTAATAACAACAATGAGCAAGAAAACCAGGCCACTTTGTTAGCCACCTTGCTATGACTAATTCATTTAAATCTCTAGAAACAATTCTTCAGGGCAGTGTTAACATCCTCATTTTGCAGAAGAGGGAATTGAAGCTCAGAGAGGTTAAGCAACTTGTTCAAGGATATATACCTTCTAAGTAGTGGAGCCAAGTTGAGAACCAAGTCTGCTTATACTTTCACTTCCACCTGTGGAGCCCAGTTCCACCTGCAGGAGACACAGCAAACAAGCCCACACTTCTGACCAAGGTAGCTCTTCAGCTATTTTGAGATTAATCTCTGTCTCCTCGACATAGGAGATATGGTGAGGCAGGGCAGGAATGGGTGGAAGGGGAAGAGTAGTAGTTATGGTAAATGATACCAGGTGGTGTCCACACACATACATGTCCTACATGGAGTGTGTTTCCATAGTGCTGCCACTGCAGAAACTTCCCCGTAACTCTGGTGATAAAGAAGTGTCAAGCATGCAGCCAGATCTCCATTCTGGGTCTGGCCTTGGCTCTGATGCTTGGCATCATGGCCCGGGCAGCGAAGGACATGCGGACTGTCCATTGGGAACAGATTCATTCTAACCAAGCACTTGGGGACTGATTGTCAGCATCCACAGGGTGGCAGCAACTTTCTGCTGTTGCTAATCCCTGGTTTGCCTCCCAGTCCTTTATGTGGCTTCTATTCTATTACGAGGACACCAATTCCCTGCATTAAATCCCCTCCGTCTGAAGTACCTGGAGTGGTTTCTGTTGTCCCATTTGGCTTCCTGCACCTCCATGTTTACGTCTGAGTTAAGTTGGCTCCACAGGTGGGGTGTTAGGCCAGCAGCTCCTCTTCTCTTCCTCCCCAAGGGGGAGCACGTGTCTTGCCAAAATCCCTCTGCCATTCTCCAGATCCTGGCTCCAGGCTGACCTTGTTTCCCTCTTTTCCAAAGACATTCCCTCACCCAACCCTGCCTTACCCAGATTCTGGCAAGGACTTTCCATTTTGAAACGGCCTCTAGATATGTCTGCTCTCTTTTGCCACATCCTGATTTTGTGACCATGCCTCTCAGTTCTGGGAGCACCTTACTGTTTCTTTGTGTGCTTCCACCTCATGCTAATCCTGTGCCAGGTACCCCATGGACAGTATCTCATTTTGTCCTGGTAATAACTCTGTACCCCAACAATTCAAGATATGATAGATTTTCTGTTGTCCTGCCAAAGTTGTTTACTTCAGAGTAAGTGAGATCTGGTTGGGCACATGGTTGCTCAGATAGGCTATACTTCTTAGCCTCCCCTGCAGCGAGGTGTAGCCATGTGACCAAATCCTCATCAAGGGGCAATATGAGTAGAACAAATGTGTGTTACTTCTAGACTTTGCTTTAAAACATGTGTGTGTGTGTTCTCCACCTGGTTCCCCTCCCTGTGAGCTGGAATGTGATATGCTTTGGACCCAGCTTCTGCCGTGCTGATGACAGCAACATCCTAAGTGACAGAGCAATGAAGTGAAGAGAACCTGAGTCATTGAGTGACATTGTGGAGCAGAGCACCTATGTCAGGCTAGAGCAGCCAAGTGTTATCCTAGAAAAACACTTCTACCTTGGTTAAGCCACAATATTTTGGGATCTCTTCGTTATGGCCTAGCCTTTATTGCTCTAACTAACACATTTGGTGCAGGAGGCAAGGCTCAAGAAGGGGAAGTGACTATGTTCATCACACAGATCTCTGTGATTTCTGCTATTCCTTATCTCTCACATGGGCTTAATAACCAGGTTCTGACAGCTCAAATTCTAGAAGTCTTTTGAACCTATTCTTGCTTCTTTGCCCTCTCAGCCATATCTTTGGCTGATCTCCTTGTTGACTATTACTACAACAGTTTCCTGATGGGTGAGCTCCCTTAAAACCTGCCACTATATTGCTGGGTGACTTGTATTTCTAAACTCAGAAGTGATTATGTGATAGCCAGACTTAAACAAACCCTTTGCCAGCTCCCTGGCTGCCTAAGAATGAGATCCAGTCTCCTGTAACACAATTGACCCCTGATATTTTTCAGTCTTCAAGCCAGTGGAGTAGTAATGAGGCAAACAAATCCAGGTTCAAAGTTTGGTTTTACCTATTCCTGACTGGTGAGTTGAGCAAGTGACTTAATTAAATATAATGCAGTAATTAAAAGAATAGGTTCCAATTCTACTGACTATCTGTGTGACCTAGGGCAAGCGAATAAACCTTTCTGTGCCTCTCCTTCCCCCTTTCCTCATTTCATTCATCCATGCTTCTACCTGACCACCCACTCATATATTCCTCTACTCACCCGCCTTCCCATCTGTTCCTTCACTCATCCATCTGTGTCTGACCACCTATGTATTTATCCAGCCATCAATGTGTCTGTTCACCACCTGCCTGTCTGTGAACCAATCCAACCCATCAGTTCACTCATTTGTCCACCTACTCTTGTATCAATCCACCTATCTGCCCACTCATCTGTCTGTTCACCTACTATGTCCATCCATCTCAATTTTTTTGTGTACCCATCTGTCTATGCATCTATCCGTTCACTTTCCTGTCTGTCCACCCAAATGGCCATCACCCATTTTCTGTCAACACCCACTATTTACCTACTAGTCTAGTTGGGGAACAGACTTCAGAGGCCTGGGGTAAGAGCTAATGCTCTGAAATCCCAGCAATTAGGGATAGGGCAGCCCTATATGACCCAATACTCCTTTGATTATCCTGAAAGCAAACACACAGGTAATGTAACCTACCAATACACATAATTTTAAAAAGGTGATTAATGCTTCAACTATAATATAAAAGAGAAATAAAGGGAAAGTCATCTGTAACAATACGAGGCTCATTTCCATGTCTCAATGCTGGGTGTGACGACACTAGAAGACATAATGAGGCAATCAGATGATGAATCCCAGTTGAGATGAACTGGTTTGGATGAAAGAGGAGACAATATTCAACTGAGTATTGCCAACTCTTTTTTTTTTTTTTTACATTTGACATTTTGAAGTGAAGGCTAAATAAATAAATTCACAGATATACATTGAATCATTGGAAAGGTGACAGCCACTAACACAGATAGGGCTGTTATTTGCATATCAAATACCACAGATGCTGCTGCTGGTCCTGAGTTTTAAAATGGGAACAGTTCTTGGTGAAGTTCTGAACAAAACGAGTACGGTTTTCCTTCCATATACTTGGTAGTTCTACTCCTGGAAATTTCAGGATATGTTACTGTGTTAATATGTAGCAGAGCTGGGTTCTGAGCATAGGTACAAGCCAACAGAATTTTCACTGACATCAATATCCAAGGAAACATTTGACTCTGGCCAGACTAAGGACAGGTCCTTTCTGTGCACTGCAGGACCTATAGCACCCCTGCTCCTTGCTCACAAGTGACAGCAGCCCACAGCAGCGATTTTCAACCTTCTTCATCTCATGGCATAGAAAAACTAATCACTAAAACTCTGTGGCACAGTGAAAACATATTTTTTTGTGATCTGACTAAAAAAAATAGGTATAATTTTGATTCATCCACACCAGATGGCTATTGTTGTGTTGGCTGTTGTCATTTTTTTATCTGACAATCTAAGGGAGAAGAGGTCAGTGCTCCTGACTAAATAGTCAGGTATTGAATGTTTTAAAAAATCTTGTGGCACGCCAGTTGAAAATCACTAGTCTATAGCCATTGTGACAACCTGGAATGCTCCCCCTTCCCACCACTGACAGTCAGACTGGGCCCCCTCCTTTCAGAGTGAATTCTCCTGATGCCAGCCTCTCCTCCCAGCCAGAGTGTAATAGGGGCCAGGTGTCCAAGGTATATTTTATAAACTTATAAGACTTCCTTTTAGCCCTAGCTAATCAAATCCTATTGAGGGACAAAATACCTGTTTGGAATTTAGGGGCTACGTGATTCAGCAAAAGTAGATTTGCAACCAGAAGTGCCAAAACCAATTCTCAGCTGAGTGACTTCAGGAAAGTCTATTGGCCTCTCTGAGCTTTTACTTTAAGTATCACCACAACGGGAATATCTCCTGTGTGAGGAGGAGGCCAAATCAAACCTAAACTGACTAATGCTGATTTTGTTCACGCTTCCAGGACAGGCATAGAGGGAAGAAGACCAGGAACCCACCAGACTGGCTTTGTCATCTGAGGGGTGTGGCCTTGGGCAAGATGCATGATTTCTCTGAGTCTCAGTTTCCTCATCTGTAAAATGCATATCAGAGATTGCTTTACAAAATAATTGTAAGATTTTCATGAAAAAATTCATGCAAAGTGCTTTGCAGAGGTGCTTCAGCCAGAGCATAAGCATTAGCTAGATTACTGTGATTATTTCTATTAATTGCTATTATGAATGCTGGAGGTCCAGTGCACGAAATCCATGCCTGTGCCCTCTCACAGTCTTGGAGCTCCACGATTGATCACCCCAAAGAGGTAGGCCCTGACCACCCGCCACAGCTTGCTGGTCAGTGGCCTGGGCCTCCCTCTGCAGGGCAATCATGGGGTGATGGCCAGGCCCCCGACCAATCACATTACATCCACCTTGGCTGGCCTGGTGCCAGTGGCTGTCATTGTGTGGTCGTCCCGGTGGTCATTCCATTGTTCAGCCATTCGGTCGATTTGCTTATTACACTTTTATTAGTATAGGTAAAGATTATGTGCTAGCCTTGGGGAATGGGTTATAGTGATAGAAAACAATGACTGGATTTGGAACTCCATGCCAGTCAGGCCTATGTTTTATCCACAGCATCTAGTTAGTGCTTCAGGTATTAATAAATAGTTATTGGTTTCATGATGAGAATAAACAAATTGACCTACTGTACCCAGACACCATTGAAAATGTAGTGAGTTGTGTGCAAGAGGATGCATTGATAATCTTCTGAGAAGGGCTAAGATAGTATTTCCTGTTTGGCCAATTCCAAAAATGACCCCTGTTCCCCAGGTAAATGGAAGGCAAGATGCCTTTGGTTGCTGAAGCCAGGCTCTGTTCCTCAGGGGAGTCAAGGAGAATCAGGAAGGGTGCGCCTGGTCCTTTCTAGGGATGGAGTCTAAGGTTCAAGTCATGCCAGCATCAGGTGCAGAGCTGCTACTGAATGAAAGGCGGCCCTTTCCTCTGCTCAGCCTACACAGAGGACATTGGGGAGGGTGGTGGAGGGCCTGCCTGGACCATGATGGTGGAGCTAAGCCAGCCTGCTCCCATCCTTCCACCACCCATATTCCAAAGGTATGTGAGTCCAGGAAGCAATGTTCAAAGCAGGCAGAGCTTTTGGGCCACTGGTAGGATCAGGGTTAGGGGTGACTTGTAGTGTGGATATCCACACACCTGACATTCAAAGGGATAAAAACAACCTCTTAAACATAAGGCCCAGAGAAAGCCTAAATTTTCTGAGATCTAAGGGCACATAAGCTTAGGTGGCTGGAGCTCAAGGGAAAGTTTGCCTCCCACACCTCCATTCTGACGGTTGACAATCAGTTTACTACCAGCTATTTTTGGCTCCCACTGCTTCAGAAATGCCTGTTTGGAAGAAGGGTCTTGGGGAGTCATTGGCTCGGTTTGAGAATCATGGGTTACTTCCCTGATAAGATCAGGCAACATCCCTTACTAGCTGCTCAAATGATTCAGATAACACATTCCCAGCCTTGGCCATTTGTTCCAACCCTAAAATAATCTCTTTCCATTTATGTGGTTCCGCTATTTAGAATGCAGACACGTAACCTCAATTTTCCATTGTCCCTACCTCATTTTTGTTTGAACAACAGACAGGCAAACTAAAAGCCTTCAGACTGACCAGTGTCCATGGAAAAAAATAAAGAGAGAGAGAGAGGATCGAGCTTTGCCATCAACAGGAAAAACAATCAGGCCAAATATAACCACAGCCGCTATTTGCAGAGCCCTTTCCATCTCGACTGAGCCTCTGGTTAATTCTATGACGCTGGTTGCTGTCCTCTTTTTCCAGACAAGGAAAGTCAAGCTCAGAGAGGTAACAGGAATTACCTGAGTTTACACTCCAGGAAGCATCAGAGCCAGGTGTCAAATCCTCATGTGGCTCCAAAGCCCATGCTCCACTCAAGAGTAATGTGAAAAAGGCGACTATCTTGAGAACCATAGCTACTCTTTACTGAACACCTACTATGTGCAAGGCACTGCCCTGGCTTTACCGGTGATGTATTTTATAAGAATTCAGCCTATTTTGTGGGTGAAGAGACAGAAGTTTGGAGAGGTGAAGTGACTTGCCCTGAGTCCCATGTGAAGAAGTGGTGGAAAAAGGACTGACCTGATTACTTTCCTCTCCCAAAAAGTGGTACAGATGCTTTTACCTGGAAGGCACCCTAACAAACAGCTTTTCTTATTTTAGTAATTATGGATTACTTTTATGAACCAGAAAATAAAATATATAACTAGAATGTAAATGCTGACTTCCTGGATATTATTCCTTATGATAAAGCTAAGGATGATATTTAAATGCTTACAGTAAGTGACTTCAAGAAAAAATATTAAGTTGAGCCATTCGGAGCCTTGGGGAATATCTGAGCTAGAAGGGGTTCAGGCTCAGCCCTCTCTGATGACAGTGGAGAAGGTGAGGCCCAGAAGTGAAAAGTTCCACCAGGGGTCAGCAAATGCCAGGCTAGTGGGGCTCACTGCTCTTTACATCCCTTGGGGTTGCCTCTACCTACTGACTCTATTTGACACACATAGACTGGGACACATGGTTGGCCAAAGGACTTTGGAGAATTTCCAGGAATGGAAAGAGAGGAAATGAAATGGGAAGCTAAACTGATGTCTATTTGGCGTCATTTTATGGCTTATTTGGACCACAGGAAGGAGGTTTAAAACCCAGCCTGACCCATCACATTGTCCCTGGGACTCTTGTCATATACTTTGGCTACCTAGTGTCTGAACCCCTTCTTCTATTTGGGGAGCTGCCAACCTTGAGACTCAGAGCATGTTTCCCCACTCAACAAGCTAAAGATGCCCATGACTGGCTTCCCCACCTCCTTTGCTGCTCAGGGTTAGGCTCCACGCTACAGAACAGCTATCCCAGACTTGGCATTGGGAACTGATGAGTGCAGAGGCAGTGACCTTGGCTGTGGGGTCCTCTGCAGGTTGGTTCTGCTGCAGAGCGTGGGGCCTTGATCCTGGTCAAACATCCCTGAGCCCAGTTTCCAGTCCTCGCTGAGGGGTTCTTATAAGTACCCAGGTGCTTTTAATAAATCCCTTTCCTGCCCAAATCATTCAGAATCAATCTGTTGTTTGCAGTCTAAAATCCATGCAGATCTAGCACTTCGTGGCTTATTTGTCCAGGGACATTTACAATTAAAATAAGAGGTCAATGCGTAACTTCCACCCGGAAGAAGTCCAATATAGGGGAAAGAGCAGAAGCACAGGAATCAAAGCAGCCCAAGTTCTACTACCACCTCCTTGTGAGCTGTACCATTTTGGGAAGTTGCTTGTATTAGTTTTCTGTTGCTGTCATGAATTACCACAAAGTTAGTGGCTTAAAACATGCAAGTGTATCATCTCACAGTTGTGCAAGTCAGAATTCCAGCACTAGTCTAAACTCAAGGTGTCAGCAGGGCTGCGTTCTTCTCTAAAGTTTGTAGGGGGAAATCTGTTTCTTGCCTTTTCCAGGTTTGACAGATAGTCTGCATTCCTTGGTTTACATGCCTTTCTCCACCTTCAAAGCCAGCAAAAATCACATCCCTATGACCCTCTTTCCATCATCATCAAGTCTCTTTGACCACAGCTGGAAAAAATTCTCTACTTTTAAGAACTAGTGTTGGGCCCACCTAGATAATCCAGGATACTCTCACCAGCTCAAATTCTTTCACCTTAATCACACCCGTGATGTCCCTTTCGCCATGTAAAACAATCAGGCCAAATATAACCACAGCCGCTATTTGCAGAGCCCTTTCCATCTCGACTGAGCCTCTGGTTAATTCTATGACGCTGGTTGCTGTCCTCTTTTTCCAGACAAGGAAAGTCAGGCTCAGAGAGGTAACATGAATTACCTGAGTTTACACTCCAGGAAGCATCAGAGCCAGGTGTCAAATCCTCATGTGGCTCCAAAGCCCATGCTCCACTCAAGAGTAATGTGACAAAGGCGACAATCTTGAAAACCACAGTTACTCTTTACTGAGCACCTACTACGTGCAAGGCACTGCCCTGGCTTTACCGGTGATGTATTTTATAAGAATTCAGCCTATTTTGTGGGTGAGGAGACAAAAGTTTGGAGAGGTGAAGTGACTTGCCCTGGGTCCCATGTGAAGAAGTGGTGGGAAAAGGACTGACTTACTTTCCTCTCCTAAAAAGGTAACATGTAAGGAAACATATTCACAGGTTCTGGGGATTGGGATATAGATCTGGGGGTTATGATTCTGTCTACAACAAACTGTTGTCTGATTTACTAATATTCATGTCCATCCCAAATGCAAAATACATTCCCTCCATCATAAGGTCCCCCAAATTTTCACCCTATTATAACATCAATTTGAAGTTCAAAATCTCATTTGAATTGCTTCAGTTCAAAAGCCCCAAATGTCATAAACTAAACCATGTAAATTGGAATGGGTGAGGCTCTGGGTATGATTCTGCCTGGGGTCCAATTCCTCTAAAGAAACAAGTTATCTGTTCCTAAAATATGAGGATGAGACAGATATGAGATAACAGTTATAGACATTCCTTTTCAAAACACGAGAAAAATAGAAGGAAAAAAAAAAGAGTCAATGCTCCTAGACAATTTTGAAATCCATCCACATAAATTCCGTTAAGTCTCAAGGTCTGGGAATAAACCTCTGTGACTTGGGGTTTTGTCCTCTGGGCTTGCCATGTCACCAACTGAGTCTTCCTTGCTTTTTCATGAAAGGTAGCATGTGTTTGTGGATGACTAATTTTACCAGTCTCTGTACTATCAGTAGAATGTTGGGGGTCTGACAGCCTTCTTTCATTTCATATTCTATCTCAGCCCAAGATAAAACGGTTTCTGCTAGTATAACATTCTTAAAAAACTGTGGGTCTCCTGTATATGTCATGGAGGTCCACTCCATCAGACAAGAGGCTTATGGCCATATCTTTCCTAGATAATCCCTTCCTAATTTTTGATATTTCCTGAGATGGCTGAGAAATTATAACCTCAAGCATACTTTCTGGCTTGATAGAGGGGATCTGTGGCTCATACCCTTAATCTCTTTAAAGAGCCTTTTTTTGTGTGACTAAATATGTTGCACTTTTTATCTTCCTAAGGTATGAGCAGAAAGTTGTTTAGCATCTTTTCACAGTGAGATAGGCAGAGAACTCCTCAGTCATCAAGTTCTGCTTCCTTTTTGTTTAACAGTTCTTCCCTCAAATTTGTCTTTTTCTTCTCATATTTCTCTATAAGCAGCAAGAAGTAACCAGACAACCTTTAACACTTTACTTAGAAATCTCAGCTAAATATCCAAGTTCATTATTACAAGTTTTGTTTCCCACGTACCCACAGGACACAATCCTACTAAAATTTCTGCCCCTGTATTATAAGTCAGAAATCAACCAAAGAACTTGTATGCATATATAAATAACCCATGGACACAGACAATAGGGTGGTGAAGGCCTGGCATGGGGGATGACTGGGGTGGCGGGGGGGAAGTAGACTAGAAGGGGTCAATAACTTTTCTTCCAGTTTCCAATAACACAATCCTCATTTTCTCCTGAGCCCTCACTGGCAGTGCCTTAAAATGTCCATATTGCTACTGACAGTTTCTACATGGTTTTTTTATTTCCTTCTAAGTCACCACTAACCAAGGCGTTAATAACCATATTTCTACTAACAGAGCATATTCAAGGCCCTCGAGGGTTTCCTATCATACTTCTCAAAATTCTATCACTTCTCAAAATTCTTCCAACCTATGCCCACTGCCCAGTTTTAAACCTACTCTACATTTTAAAATATTTGTAAAAGCAACAACCTGTTCTGGGCACCAGAATCTGCTTTTTTTTTTTTTTTTTTCTGTTGTCGTAACATTACCACAAACTTAGTGGCTTCCAACAACACAAATGTATCATCTTACAATTCGGAAGGTCAGAATTCCACACAGGCCTCACTCTAAGATCAAGGTGTGGGCAGGACTGCATTCTTCTTGGAGTCTCTAGGGGAGAATCTATTCTCTTGCCTTTTCCAGCTTCTAGAGGCCGTCTGCATTCCTTGGCTCATGTTCCTTTCTCCATCTTCAAAGCCAGCAAACATCACATGCCTGACCTTTTTATTTTTTAAACTAAATCTTTATTGTTGAGAGTATTACATCTGTCCCCCTTATTTCCCCCATTGACCACTTCTAGTCTGTCCCCATCACCCCTCCGCACCAGGCCTTCATCACCCTATTGTCTGTATCCATGGGTTATACATATATGCATACAAGTTCTTTGGTTGATCTCTGACCCTCTTTTAATCATCACAGCTCTCTCTGACTACAGCTAGGAAAGCTTCTCTACTTTTGAGAATGTGTGTGATTAGATTGGGCCCACCTAGAAAATCCAGGATGATCTCTGCTCCAAGTTCCTTAACTTTAATCACATCTGCAAAGTCTCTTTAGCCATGTAAGGTCCCATATTCACAGATTTCTAGAATAAAAGCACTAACATTTTTAAAGAGCTATTGTTCTGCATGTCACATTACCTAACTCTCTGAGTCTCCATTTTTCTCATCTATAAAATGGGGATAACAACATCTCTTTCATGATAGTCATTAGGATTGAATGAGAGAGTTTGTCAGAAATGCAGAATTTTAGGCTACATGCCATACCTGCTGACCCAGAATATGCATTTTTAACAAAATCCCTAGGAGATTGAAATGCGTAGCAAAGTTTGAGATCACTAGCATCAGGAATTTAGTGTTAGACTAAGAATCTCATCCCTTGAACTCTAATCCCAGCTCTGCCGGAGTTCACTCTAAAATAAGGGGCCTGTTGAGGTATTCTCCAAGAGTACTTAGAGCCAGGATATTGAACTAGACAGGTTCCTAGGCTAACTACAACCTAGTGTTTTATGATTTGATGTTAATAGTGGAATTGCAGGCAGCAGCAATTTGGTGAGAGGGTGCAATTTTCAGCAGGGGAGCTTCCTGGCAACCTTCAAGTCACATCACTAAGGTGACCACCGCTCTGCTTAGTGACCATGTGGTCAACTTGGTCCACTGTTTGTGCTTTTAAGAAATCTATGTCTTCCCAGTAGGTTGGACTAGAGCTGTAATGGGTCCTCGTTGTACTTGAAACAAAGAAATATTGTCAACTATGACAGTGTATTTTATCCCATAATTAAGACAAGGGTAAGAAGGCAGATTCCTCTGGCCAAAATTATGTGAACACCAAGGCTTCTTGGTGAAGAGTTACTCATAGAAAACCCCTGGCATGTGGAGTGATAGATAAACTGGCACAGGGCAACCCCTGTTGGAGCCCAGCCCAGTCCTCCATGACAGACCACTTTTCCCATGATTACTCAGCCCCATCAACATCCTGGCATCTTGACCCAGGCCTAAAAGGTCCCTCCCACTGTCTGCATGCCCACTTTGTCCACCTGAGCCCACCCTGTCCTTTGTTTCTTAATGAAGATAAATTCTCACTGTCATTATTGAAGTGCATATGGAAAGCTAGGTTTAAATATAAAATTCTGGGTCAGGGAGCTGGCCTACTTCATATTTTTTCATCTACCTAGGGCCCCAAATGAAAAGAGAGAAATTTCTCCATATTCCAGCTGCTCCAACAGCAATTCTAAAAATCTAGGAGTTGAGGAGTGGGGGAGGTGTTCTGGAAGTTTCTCATGCTGTGATTACCATAAGTAAAGAGAAGAATATTCCTAAGATGGATGTGGTGTCCACAGGGTCAATGCCATCATCCTGGCTTCTCTAGCTCTTTTGAGATGGACAGAAGCTGGGGAAGGTCCTTGCCTGGGGGCAGGAGAACTACCCAGTTGTGTCAGAGACAGAGCCTTTGTCAGGGGTACAAGCAGATGAGGCAGGTGACCTGTGGCCTTGGGCGCCATGGGCTATGAAAGCCAGCTGTACCACACAAGGCCAGGGAGCCAGCTCTCTGCTTGGAGTCTCTAGTGGCAGACAGCCTGGGGAAGGGAGCCCTGACCTGGTTTCCATGAAGAAGTCCACATGAGCAAAGGCACAAACAAGGGTGTGTGGTGAACAATGTGGCAGTGGTGGGAGCCTGGCAGGGTGGGTCAGATAAACTTGGCTGGGCTGTTCAAGATCTGTTCCCAGAAGCACCGAATGCCAAGCCATAAGCTTTGGATAGAGTTGTAAACTATGGAAGAAAGTTGAAATCTCTGTGATGGGGGGCTGTGTGCCCTTGAGTAAGTATGTTTTGGATGAATCCCTATCTAAAGGAAATGAGCTGGGATCCTTTGCACCCAGCATTGTCCTGCATGACTTCCCATGGCATCCTGGCCACTCCTTTAAATGATCCTGTGAAGTAGGAATGAGTAATCTCTACAATGGAGTTATGGAAGATTCATGTACATCATTGGCCCCCATTCTTGAGCTTGCCCAATTCATGCCTTTTGCTAAGTAACATTGCTGTTACTCTCATTCAGGGATTACAGTCAATTTCCCTTCTGTTGGCTTTGCATTCGGCTGTGTGACTTAGTTTAGCCAATAGGAATCTAGACCTTGAGAGGTGTTTTGGGTTTCCATTTGCCCCCTTGTGCCTCTGCCATCACTATGAGAAGAACATTCCCTTCAATGAGTTTGCTGGCTGCAGGCAGAAGCTCAGAGACAAATGAAGCTAGCCTGGATCAGCCAATCCTTGGCCCACCTGCAGACTCCTGAGCTAAAGAAGTGCTTAGATTGTATCTAAGGTATTGTGGATGTTTATTACATAGTACTAGAGGCCTGGAGCATGAAATTCATGCACTGGAGGAGGGGGTCTCTCTCACCAGCCGTGAGTCTGGGTTCTGGCTGAGTGGTGCTCCCCCTGTGGGATCTGGTTGAAACCGGCTCTCCAACATCTCCTGAGAGGGCACAGGCCAACCCAAGGGACCCCATAGGTGCATGATGGGGCTGGGGAAAGACACGGGAGGTTGGCCCACTGGGGGAGGGCTCCAGGGCATGTCCAGCCCCTCTCGCTCAGTCCCCATCCACAGGATCTCAGCAGCAAAAGCTAACCTACTGGCCAGAGCATCTGCCCCCTGGTGATCAGTGCATATCATAGTGATGGGTCGACTGGTTGACTGTTTGATCCCTGGTGGTCAGTGCATGTTAGAGCAAACAGTAAGCAGCCTTAGCATATTATTAGCATATTATGCTTTGATTCGTTGAACAGCCAACTGGTTGACTGGACACTTAGCATATTAAGCTTTTATTATAGAGGATGGCGATGGCTGTGGTTCTGATACACAGGGATAATAACAGACCCTGTCTCACAGAGTTGTGGAGAGGAGTCCCTGAAAATAATCCACATAAAACTCTTACTCAAGCATTTCAGTTGGGAAGTTGAAATTTTCTGGAGCTGGAAGGTGGTGATATTTGTGCAACAATGTGAATATACTTACTGACACTAAATTACACCCACACATGAATAAAATGGTAAATTTGATGTTATGTATATTTTACCACAGTTAAAAAACAACAACACTTAGTGCCTGGCACATAAGGAGTACTTGACAATTGTTAGCAATTATTAGAAGGAGGAGGAGGTCAATCAGGTCTCCCAGGTGATGGGGCCTGACCTCTCTGGTCAATTCCTAAAAGAAGGGACATAAATTCACACTAAGGGGCTCAGAGACATTAGCAGTGGTAACACGAGGAGAGTAATGTCAGAGCTGGAAGACTGTTCAGCAGTGCATAATTCCCTTAGTGGGAGAAACAGGCTCAGAGAGGCAATCAATGGCAGATCTAAAATTGGAAGCTGGGTCTCTGGACTCCTAGTTGAGTGCTCTTTCTATTCTGCCACAATCAGGCTTTAAGCACCTACAGATGGGATTTGGGAATTCCTCATGCATCTCAAAGCATGTGAGTATGACATCAACCAGATCACAAAGCAATTCCTGCCAGAGGGTTCTTTGAAGAGTGATAAGGAGATAAAATGCTTCCCCCCCCTCCTTTTTTAAATTAACTGAATGCATTTATACATGGGATCTTTACTCCAGTTTTGGACAGAGTTAATTAAAATAAAAAATACATATGAAAAGGCCAATTTGATTACTGCTACACATTAGTAATGCAATGAATAATTGATTGAATGTCTATGTTAATTGCTTCCTGAATCAGTGATTTTGCTACTGAATACCGAAGAGCTGTTGCTATTTGGAAATTTGTAATAATTTTATTGCACCGGGATGGCAGAGCGCATCAGTGTGAGTGGGGTTTAAACCTACTTGTGCTTCCTGTTCACTCCTTTTATCCTAAATTCTCTAGTTCTTCCCTGGATCCATCTATCACTCGCTTCAGAGATCAGTGGATCCTGAACTTTGGCCTTTATGTGACTCCAGGGGAGCTTGTTGAGATGCATATTTCTGTGCCCCAGGTTTTGATCTGGCAGGCTGGGAACCTGTGTTGTTGACAAGTATCTCAGATGCTGGGTTTGGGTCCCCTTTGAAAAGTGCTGGCTGAAGTAGATGCCCTATGAGACACCAGGGTTCAAACTTTGAGAACGATGGCTTCCTCTCAGAGAGTGTCAACCCTTTGCTTCTTTGCTGGTGGATTGCCTCCCAGCCCAATTCATTTAGAATGAATCCATTCTTGGCCTCCCACAACCTGCTTTTCTCTTGTGAGTTGTCAGCTCAGCAAATAAGGACTTTGTTCGAACCCAGAAGTCTCTCACCAGCTCTTCTCTAAACAGCCATTCAGCATCCAGATCCTTCCAGTCTCTTCTCCCTTCCCCTCCCTTTAAAAATCCTATTGGAAAATTCATTTGAGACTTCAAAATGCTGGTTTCCAAGAGTTCTTTTTGTTCTCCCAATCGTCCCTTTATTGCCTCCCTGTTTCATGGATGCATATCTCCTTCTCTCTCTGAGATGTTAATTACAGTGGTTTGGGGAAGTTATCTTCTGCTTTCTGCATCATCTCTATTTTCTCCCACTTTCTTTTTTCTCTGTTTTGGTCCCTGCTTTTTTCAGATGCTTGCTGAGCCTGGATGTCTATTTCCATTTAGGGGAGAAGCACTAAACAGCTGACTGGGAGCTCTGTGGGGTGGGGGTGATCCGTGAAGGCTGGGCTTCACTGGAGGTGGCTGAGATAGGCTGTGCATTAGGAGACTCTAACATGGCAGTGTCCATGGGGGTTTCTTTGGAGGTTGGTGAGTTTCCTTAGAGAAGAATTGACCCATCCTCTGCCTGGGGGATCTGTCTGGCTGCAGGCATTCTCAGAGCAAACAGGACAAGGGGCTTTCCCCATATTGACCTTTTCTTCTGTTGACTTTTACTCCAAACCCTGCTTTTAACATGGCCTCTAACACTGCCCCATCCTCAGCTGCCCTTCAACACACTTTCACCCAGTGTGTCAGACCACCTCCTGAGACTGCTGTGTTCCAGGCTCTTCTTCCCCTGCAGGTCCTACTGGATGACCCCTAAAGGCCTAGCTTGCAAGCCTCATGTCCCCCCCCCCCCAGCATTGCTTGCCCTTCCTCTGAGCCTCATGCATCCAGCAAGAACGCTCTGGAGCCAGACTGCCCTAATTCAGGATCCACCGGGGCCTGGCAAGTGCTGGCCCTTCTGAACCTAGTCTCTGCCCTGTGAAAGGGGCATCATAGCAGCACTTCGCCCCTGAGAAGATGAAAGGGGAGAATGTGTGGAACATGTAGCACAGCGCCTGGTTCAGGGCACACACTTGGTAAACGCTAGCTCTTCTTGCTGTTATTACATTTCTGAATTGAGCATGCTCTTGATTCAAATTGTGCCTTAAGTGGAAAGGAGGTTGCCTGGTTCAGGAAGGTGTGGACACAGCCCAGGCAGGGACAGGGTCAAAGTGTCCTGCTGCTTTCATCTCTAGGGCTGAAGGAGGAAGGAGCCAATGAAGTCAATGAGATCATGGGGGGCCTTTTCTGTTTACTGTATAAACATATCCCATAATTCACAAATATATGCAATACCTGTGAAAGCTCCCTGTCTCCTCATCCCACTCTTTCTTCTATTAGTAACACAGAACTTGAAGGAAAATAACCATTTTGTATAAGTTAACTCACTGTTAAAAATCTCAACTCACTTCACCAAATTTCAGAGCTAGAAGTTCCTTCTAGGATCACTGAAAAAGTGGAGAAACTGAGGACCAGAGAGACAAATGGGCTTGTCCAAGGACACACAGTAGGGGGTACAGAGGTAAGAAGACAGCAGGGGTTTCAAAATCCCAGTCCCACCCCACGCAGCCTCCACATGTGCCTCCTGTCCACCCACCCAGCACTGGTTATCTTCCTGTCTCAGGGGACCAGAAGCTGCATAGGAATTCTGTCCTTCTTGGTCTTGCATAACTCAGCCTCCTCCCAGCCCTCCAAGTCCTTGCCAGTCAGGACTAGGAACGGAGAAGGTTAAGGGGTAAGCTACTCCTGGACATATGTGAAGTTTTTCTTTAAAAGGAGTTCTTGGTTTTTATTTGCTTTCCCTTAAAAGTGCCATACTAAGAAAAAATAACACTATCATTAATCAAGAGTCTTAGCTAATAGAGAGCAGGTTATTTCTTTGTGGTGTGTGTTTGTTTATTTGTTTCTGCCTGAGTTTTCATCACCTATAAAATGAGACTTGTGAGAATTAAGGAAGACAAGTATAAATGTATCTGGCCTACTACTAAGTACACCATTGGTGATCAATAAATGTTCACTCCTATCTTCCTCAACATAGGTATATAGAGTCCTCAAGTGTGCCCTCGATGTGCCCTTGATGGGGAGAACTTGGCCATTCTGCTGGATGCTGGAAGCAGTCATGTGAAACAGATCTGAGGCCATAATCCAGCTCATGGTACTATTATTTATAACAAAAAATTATAGTCCTCCTCATTGTCCAGTAACATAGAAATGGTTCAATAAATTGTGGTACATTGGCTCTATGTTCTAGGGCATGTCTATTTAAAATCACGATTATAATGTCTACAGCAACATAGTGTTTATTTTGACTGAGCACTTAATGGGTGCTGGGCCCTGTGCTTTGCATGCAGAATAATGTCCCTTCCTCACTCCAACCTTAGGTCACATCCAGTTTTACAGAAAGGAACACTGAAAAATGAATCAATTAAAAAATACAATATAGAATTGATTGTACTTCACAATTATATTGTAATAATAGAATGCAAAAAAAAAAATGCCATAAGGGAATACAAAATATGATAGTGCCACACTTTTCCTTTGATTGAAAAAACTTTCTATAACATTGTTTACTTTTTTTAAAAAGCAGTTTGAAATCGAGGCAGTGTGGAATCATAGAAAATAATGAGAAAGACCTGATCCATGCCCCAGCTCTGGCATTGCCAACTGGGTCACCATCGATAAATTACTCTGTGTATCTGTGCCTCAGTTTCCTATTTGAGAAATGAGTTTGTATTTTTTATTTTTTCTTACCTGTATCTTCTAACTGTTCTTTTGGTTTCACTATATTACTTTCATAAAATGGAGAAAAGATATTTAATAACTACTTGCCTATTTTAAAGATTAAATTAGGTCGTGAGTGTAAGGAACTTGGCAAAGCTTAAAATATTAATTTTAAAGATTAAACAGGCCTTGGCAGTGTGGGGAAGGAGAGGGCAGATCATTCAGGGGTGAGAGACTTGAGGTGATGGGGGGGATGTGTGGGGATGGGAGACCTGGCGGGGGGGGGGGGGGCAGATATGTGGGTGGGAGACTTGGCTTGTCTACAGTGGGAGCAACTCCTATTGCCAACCAACTTGTCTCTTGGGTCTGCCTCTCAGGGCCTGCAGGGCTGGGACACACTCAGGCCCCTATGTCCACAGGCTCCTAACTACACAATGGCATTTCTGAATCTTTGGCTAAGTCACCCCCTTCTGACTGCTCAGTGCTTGGGTTCACAGTGCAACCTGTCCTCCATGGGGAGTACCTGAGGGGAAGGGATGGGTCAGGCTAGGTTCCCCAACCCTTCCACTCAGGCTTCACCACCAGCAAAAGCTGTCTGAACCAGAATCCAGAATTGCTGGGCAGAGGGTGTACTGGGGGAAGGTGGGAGAGGGCTGAGCCTATGGGCCCTGCTATTATACCTATTTTGCAGATCAGAAAACCGAGACAGATGTGGTTCAAATGAGATAATGACCAAAAAAGGTCATTGGAAAAAGCACTGAGTATGGTCCTAGTGCCAGGTAGGACTGGTTTTATAGTTGGCATAAGTGGTGAGTGTAAGTCAGAGTCAAAGATGGGTGTATACTAGTATATGCATATGTATAAGTCAAAGAATACATATGTGGCTATCGGGGTTGGGCATGACATACCTTGCTAGAAATTGAGAGAAGGAATAAAGGCACAATCCAACAGGAGGGAGGAGGAGCAGAAACTGGAGATGGGCAAGCTCAGAGAATGCTCTGGGGAGAGCAAGTTTCTCATTAGGGTGTGTGTGTGTGTGTGTGTGTGTGTGTGTGTGTGTGTAGAACAGGGACACTGCAAAGTTATGTTGAAGCTTTGTCTGTGGTGAGGGATCTGCATAGAGTTCCAGAGTTGTGGGGAGCTATGAAGGTTCTTGAGCAAGTGGATGATATGTGGGTACCACCAACTCAGGAAAATTTAGCCAGAAGCAGATGCAGGCCAGACCACATCTAGGGTAGGGAGATTGGGGAAGGTGCACAAAAGCCCCTTGTTCTTAACACTGGTACTTGTGGGGGTCAGTTGGGGGATTTCTACGGGGCTGGTGAGCCATCTCTGGGCAAGCTGGGCAGGAAAGAGTCTCTGGATTTCTGACTAGACCACATGAGCTTGTTTGGCCCAAATCTATAGCCATCTAGGATAACCTGGAGGAGGACAATTGCTTGAGAGAGACTCTAACTTCTGAAAACAGTACAAAGTCTGGGCTCTATAGACTGTATGTGTTCAGTTCCAAACAAGACAGAAAAATTATAAATCATCCCTTATTCACAAGGCACACATTCCAACTTAACAAGCTTTTTGTATGTTGTCTAATTTTCTCCAAACAACGGATGGTTCCCAGGCCTACAGCTAGCTGCTTGGACAGAAAAGTCTCAAACCCAGTTCTCCTGACTGTATCCAGCCTCCAGATGTGCCCAAAACACTGTGATGACTTCCTTGAGTGAAGAGACCTGGAGAAAAGGCAGGGATTGAGGAGGTCTTGCTGCAGTCTTGACAGAATGCCCTCCACATGGGCATGGGTAGTCCTGACTGGATCTCCCCTTGTTACCCAGGCTAATTTCAACCAGAATGACTAAAGCACCAGAGTCCATTTAAAGAACTTGCCAGGGAGATGAGCTTGGTGTAACCTGGGAAACCATCCTTATGTCAATAGTTAATGTGTCCATTTCATTGTGTGTTCGGCAAAAAAATATGCCTGGTACTTCAAACTAGTGGTTCATTTATGTTATTGGTTAGGATAAATCTAAGTTTTGGAAAAGATGATTAAAAGATTGGATTGGGGAGAGGGGTGCCTAGGCTGTGGCAACCCTAAGTGTGGTCCTTAGAATAGCAGCATCAGCATAACCCAGAAGCTTGATAGAAAATCAGGATTTCATACCCCAGCCCAGACTCACTGAGTCAGAATCTGCACTTAACAAGACCCCCAGGAGAATCATATGCACATTAGAACTTGGCCTGGGTGGTCCACAGTTGTGGCAAAACTACCAAGTTGCCATAGGGAACCCTGAGGGAAGCCTCCAAACCCAAGCCTCTTCTTAGCCAGTGTCTCCATGTTATGCACAGTGACAGGAACTCAGAGAGGGAAGGTGACTTACCTCATGTCACCCAGCAAGACAGTAGTAGAGCTGGTCTAGTATCTTGGGCTCTTGGTGTCTGAGGCCCCTGCTTTAATTCCTAAGGCACACACAGAGGGACACAGGCTCTAGAAATCTGAGGCTGTGCCAGAGCCAACCAGGAATGTCCATGTCCGGCAGTCTCCCAACCTCAGATGCGTTGTTTTCCTGAGAGGAACAATCAGTGCCTTTGGGCACAGCAGAGCCCCTGAGATGGGGCTCTAAAGAGGGCCCTGGGCTGCAGAATGGAGACTGTGTCCTGCCAGCTCCCAAAAGAACAGTCTTTTCTGGCAAGCCCATGGCAACTCATTGCTGGCAAAGTGGCCTGGGAGAGCAGGGTTACTACCCGGGAGCCGGGGCTCACCCTGAGATATCTGAGGGCACCCAAGGCACTATGCCATGGGGGGATGAGCATTGGCATGGCTTGTCACTGCCACTTGACTACTGTTCTGGTTTTCAACTATTTGCTTCATGTTCAGAAAACATTTACAAGCACCTCTGACGTTCTGATTGTGTTCTGAGCTCCATGTCTTGAATTTTGGCTATGACAGTCCCAGAGTTCAGAATCTTACAGAATCTGAATCTCTGCTCTGACATCAGTAGCCATGTGGTCTGGAGCAAGTGGCCTAGGATCTCTGAGCCTCGGTTTCTGCTTCTATGAAATGGGTATAATTATACCCTCGCCAGTATAACTGAAATGTTTGTACCAAGAGTTGATGAGGACATGGCACAACAGGAACTCTCATTAATTGCTGGTGGGAGTAGGAAATGAAATGGCCATTTTGGAAAAAAGTTTGGCAGTTGCTGGGGCAGCTAAACTTATAACTACCCAATGGCTAACAATCCCAGTCTGAATAAGAGAGATGAAAAATATATGTCCAAAGACTTGACATGAACATTCATAGAGACTTAAACCTAGAAACATCTTAAACATCCACCCACCCACAGGAGAACAGAAAAACGTGTGATGTAATCCTGCAAAGGAATACTACATAAGCACTGAAATAGAACAGACCATGGAGGCCCCTAACAACAGGGATGAATCTTAGAGACATGGCAAGCAAAAGAATGCAGACACAAGAAAGAATATAGCATCTGATTCTATTGATACAGGTTCAAGAGCAGGCAGAACAAGTCTGTGGCGATAAAGTCAAAGTAGTGGTTGCCTCTGGGTAGGTGAAGGGGAGAATCATGGGGAAGGGGCATGGGGGAGCCCCCTGGGAAGCTGGGTGGTGGTCACATAGGTATAAACAGAGGTAAAAATCTATCCAGCTACATGTCAGCTTTCTTCATTTTACTGTGCAATCTTACTCAGAGTGAAAGAGATGGGAAGGGTCATCCCTACCTCACAGGGGTGCTCTGAGAACTACATTACAGAAGAGAAAGTGCCCATCTCCCAGTGGACTCCCAGTGATCACTACAGTTAAACTGCAACCTAGTCGAGGAGTATCTCTCATTCTCTCAGCTTTGGTTTCTTGCTCTGTAAAATGGGAATAAGGAGAGGCTCCTCTTGAAGGCACATGGAATGGGGCCTGCCATCCAGGTGGCCAAGGTGAGTGTCTGTACAGCTGCCCTTCACTCTGGGATGCTCCCAGAAAGAGACAGAGAAAGTCTGCCTCAAAAGTGCCACCCTTCCCCATGTCCTTCCTTAATCGTAGCACAAGTCACTCCATTTACCTTGACTACGTTGCTAATGCTCCCCAGCAGGTAGGAGTTCTGAGTGTCCTGGTCACAGGGAGGCATCAGGGCACTCGTGAAGCCATGACATAGGGTCTCCGACAGCAAGGACAGGCTGAAGTCCCAACCATCCTGCATCAAGGGGTGAGTGTGGATCATGGGCCTCATATTGCCTACAGGGAAACTGAGGCTCACAGAGGTGACAGGACTGCCCGGCAGGGGAAGCGAGATCAAGTCCAGGTCACTGTGAACCTGAGTCCTGTGCTTATCTCACTGCAACAACAATAACTTTGGAATGCACTGAACCAAAGGATGGCTATGTGACCCAGGGGAGCCATTAGCCTTTCTGGGCCTCAGTTCCTCCGAGGGAACCTAAGTTCTTATGAGGCCAGGTTTTCTGTGTGTCTTGCTCTCCTGTGGCCTCAGCACACAGCACAATGCATGGCACTTAGTAGGTACCCAGTCGATATTGTTACATGAGGGAACTGGTGATGCTGTGAATAACTGTGGAGTTTAAGGTCAGCCTGACCTGCCCTGAATGGACACCTCCAGGCCCCTCTCATGATATCCCTGCACACATGCTCTGCATGAGTGCCGCCCCGCCTCCCCGCCCAC
>PVJC01020201.1:0-29411 GCA_004026665.1 Murina feae
GTTAATTTTAATATTTCGCTTTTATTAGTTTAGATTTTTAGAGCTTCTGCAATGAGCTTTGGAAATACTACTGATGTGCTCTGCTCACCTTGCTTGTAGCTCCATTTGAGATGTTTGCTGTTACCAACTATATTCTCTCTTTTTACCTGTCTACCAAAACTGAAACAGGGACACATGTTTTTATATTTCATATTTTTCTAGAGCATGTCCAATTGAAGAGTAAAGGAGGCCAGGCCTCAATGGCAGGAACAGGTTTGAGGGTCATGGAGAGAAATGACTTAGATTAGACTCATTACCTTCAGTTCAAGTGACCATACTTTAGAACACAGAGAGAGTGCACACAGTCCCCCCATGCCTCTCTGTGTTCCTCAAGGTTACACACCAGTAGTTGGATGGTCTCAATATGTGGCACGGAAGGAGGGATTGTCCGGGTCAGAAAAGCCCAGAAATGTTATGCTACGTTAAATTGAGGCGCTAAAGCATGTCAGCATGAAAAGGATCATGCTATTACCATAGGAGAAAATTCTTGTCTAATCAGTTACACATTTCTTTACTCTAATTCTTACTGGAACATTAGGCCTATTTGCAGTTTCAGTGCTACAGCTTTGGCCATGGTCTACGGCATGACAGACAGCAATTTGAAGAAGTATGATCACATACACAATCTCACTCAATGTCTCTTTTCTCAACACCCTGCTGTTGTTTATTTCGTAACTTCCTTTCCCAAACCACTGATAATCTTCTCATTTGTCATGCAGAGGAGTTTAGGCTGTGCCCTTATCGAGGAGTATCTATCATACCCCTCATCAAATAGCTCTTTGGAGCACACCATCTTGAGAAAGGCACCTGGGACTACACATTACAGATATTTCTTGTTATTCAGTTGTTCAAGCAAAGCACTGAGAACCAAGAGTATGGATTTATGGAGGAGTCTCCTTTGGCCTTCAAGAGTATATTTGTAAATCTGCAATGCTATAAGAACCTTATGTTTTAAAAGCCTTCTGAGAGTTGTGCACCCCTAGGACCTGGCAGTCAACCTAGCACCTGGCAGTCAATCTTGGACCTGGGAGTCAACCTAGGAATGCTGTTCATTCTCATTCAATAACTATTACCATGGAAAGATTAACAACCTTGTTGCACAAATAATGAAGTCCTACCCCAATCCCCTTTTGCCTACTTCCCCTTGCCTGCAAATTCCTACTTTGCCATGTAATCTTTGTCCTACTCAATATAAGCAGCTGGTTTATGGGGAGAGGCAGAGCAGACTTTTGTGGATGGCCTGCTGCTCTCCCATGCTGCCCGCAGTATTGGAATAAGTGCTCATTTATGATTCAACCCTGTTTCTACTTAATTGGTTCAAGTAGTGACAGGCATCCTGGACCCCTTGGTTACACTTGGTTACACTTCCAACATTCTAATTAGTGCATTGAAGCATTTAGTGGAAAACTATTTAGAGATTATAGAGATGTAGCACCTTACAACGTGTGAAAAAGTTAAACCATAATTAGAATTTTGCATTTACATCTGTACTTAAAAGAATCATTATTCCTTTACTAATATTATTAACATTTTATGAACATAATTTATCTTCATTGCCCTTCTCTTGGTCTGTTTCTGTTGATATATGACACACTCTGCATTGCTAGAAGTAAGTTATTACAGTGAGCAATTTCTAATTATTTCCTCTGATGAAAGTTCAGACATGTCAAGGAACCTGATCTCACATGTTGCTGCCTGATGGGAGAAACTATGCTTTGTAATTCATCTCTGCCATTTACAAAATATATGAATTTGACTTTACATTAATGTCTGTGGACTGTTTTAATAATTTTACTTCTTATTTGCTTTTGATTTACTGGTGGATCAATTACCATATCCAACATAACTTAGAATAAATGAAACACCACTCTGATGAATAGGAGTTTTATATGCTCGATTTAGTATAAGAGTGAACATAGTTAAGCATCTGCCAGGAAAGTTTATTATCAGATGCAAATCTAGATATTGGGTGTTTCACTCACACTTCTACTTAGAGCTTTCTGCAGAGAAAACTATTAATTTTCTGAGGCACTATTTTCCAACTATACACTCCCATGAATAAGGATTTGATGGAGAACTCACTTTTAATCATACTGAGAATTCTTAAAAATTCACTTTAAAGATTAATAACTCATTATAATCTGGCTAGAACAGAAATACAACCATGAAGGAAAAAAGAGATTAATATAGTTTCTCCTAAATTGTTTATCAAAAGGTAGTTTGGGATATGAAATCACATGAACTGAACTTAAACGTTTGATTCTGCCTCTCCTTAATTGTATAACCTTGAGAAATTGCTTAGTTTATCACTGTTTTTTTCAGAGGCTGTTTAGAGAGAACAGCACCAAACCCAAAGTGATACTGTCAGGAACAAGTTAAATAATGTTTGTTACTATTATTTGTAAAATGAAAAACACTATAGAAGTGATAGAAATTACTTTTAATGGTAATAAAAATATGCTATTTTTCTAAGTATCTGACAGCTCCTTGGCAGGAAGATAGAATTAAACTGTCTAAAGAAAAACCAAATGTCCAAAGTGCTTTGAGCACTAATCCATGTATGAAAACTAGAGGCCCAGTGCACAAAATTGTTGCATGGGTACAGTCCCTAGGCCAGGCCTCCCAGCTGCCAGCAGCTGGCCCCTCCCCCATGCCATCACCCACTCCCAGTTCCCCATTTGTCATGTCATCAGCCAATCAGGACCTGCGGGCTGGGGCAGATCCTGCATTGAGTGCCTGCCGTGGTGATCAGTGCACATCATAGCCACTGGCCATTCTACTATTTGGTCCATTTGCATATTACCCTTTTATTATATAGGATGATTCAGCCAATAGAAAGCAGGTATTAAGAAGTAAACCTTAAATAGGCATTTTCTCTTTCCAGCTGGCGCGGAGCTATGAGCTATGGGAATCTCTCGGGACAACTGGCACAAGCACCGCAAGACCGGGGGCAAGAGAAAGCCCTACCATAAGAAGCAAAAATATGAGCGAGGCCGCCCTGCTGCCAACACTAAGACTGGACCCCGCCGCATCCACACAGTCCAAGTGCTCGGAGGCAACAAGAAGTACCAAGCCTTGTGGCTGGACGTGAGCAACTTCTCCTGGGGCTCAGAGTGCTATACACACAAACAAGGGTTATTGACGTTGTCTACAACGCATCCAACAACGAACTAGTCCGCACCAAGACCCAGTAAAGAACTGCATCGTGCGGGTTGACAGCACACCGTAGCGACGGTGGCACGAGTCGCACTAGCACTGCCCCTGGGCTGCAAGAAGAGAGAGAGCCAAGCTGATTTCTGAAGAGGAAGAGATTTTGAACAAAAAAGTGATCAAAGAAAATTCAGAAGACATATGATGAAAGGAAAAAGAATGTCAAAATCAGCAGCCTTCTCGAGGGGCAGCTCCAACAGGTGAGCTGCTCGCATGCATAGCTCCAAGACCAGGCTAGTGCGGCTGAGCTGATGGCTATGTCAGGAGGGCAGGGAGCGGGAGTTCTATCTGAGGAAATCACGGCCTGGAAAAGGCAAATAAATCCTCCTCCCTCCTATCTTAGCTCATGTAATAAAGGTGTTTATTCTGAAAAAAAAAAAAAAAAAGAGAGTAAACCTTAAATACACAGCATGTGTCATAAATATAATGGAATTGTAATAGTAAATATTTAGTGATTATTAAGATTACCTCAAATTATAAACAACTCAAATGAATTTCATTCAAAAATATTAACTGAGCAAAGTCAAATGCACTGTGCTTAGTTCTGAGGACTAGAAATTTGAATAAACACATCATCTTTATTTTGGTATTTGTGTAGTTATCAAACTCTAAGCATCATAATGGTGACAAAAAAAACAAGTAAAAACAACATATTAATTTTAAAACACTGACTATAACAAAAGATTTCCCCTTCATTTACCTCACTTAATAACTGCAATGAAGACAAACATAGCGTATGTTCAGCACAAAGAGGAAAGAGAAATAAAATAAGGGAATCATTTGAAACAAAATTATTATAATTAAAGCTATGCTTTCTTTGTGAAACTGTTACCTTCATTAAAATTATTTTGCTTTTGCCCTAACCGGTTTGGTTCAGTGGATAAAGTGTCGGCCTGCGGACTGAAGGGTCCCAAGTTCGATTCCGGTCAAGGGCATGTACCTTGGTTGCGGGCACATCCCCAGTAGGAGGAGTGCAGGAGGCAGCTGATAGATGTTTCTCTCTCATCGATGTTTCTAACTCTCTATCCCTCTCTCTTCCTCTCTGTAAAAAATCAATAAAATACATTTTTTAAAAATTATTTTGCTTTTTCCCTACTGGCACCAATATGTAATCTAAATAGAATCTAGTCTTAGACTAAAACTAATTTCTTTCTCAAAATGATAATCATTGTTTAAGTATTTAATACACCTAAGAAAACCAAAAGGAGAATGAAGCTCAAGTGATATGTCTGTGTGGGGCTTAGGAATGACAGTGGCTCAAAGTAATCAAATAACGATTAATAGTGATGCTTTCTTCAAGAGGAGGCTAAATTGTGTGTTGATGTTGTTTATAGAAGAGGCAAAAAAAAAAAATTACATGCTTATTTAGTAAATATTGTTTGAAAACCTCATACTTGCCAGGCTGTGATCTAGGCATGAAGATACAGTGGCAAATAAAAGAAAGTATGGGTACTTGGGGAACTTACGTACTATTAAGGGAGAGAGATGATTAAAGCAAATTCACTATATGTATAATAGAAAATTCCTCTGGAAGAAGAATTTCTAAGAGATATAAAGATAAAGAAAGCCAAGTAAGAATAGAATTTCCTATGCTATATATTTATTTATTTATTTATTTATTTTAATATAGTTTTATCACTGATAGTGTTACAGATGTCTCCCATTACCCCTCCTCCCTCTATCCGTCTCCTCCCAGCCCTGCCAACCTCCCTGGGTCTTCACTGCCTTATTGCCCATGTCCATGGACTATGCACATGAGTGTAGAGGTTCTTTGGTTTATCTCTTCTTGTCCCCCCAACACCCACATCAAGGTATGTCAGTCTGTTCCAAGCCTCCATTGCTTTGAGTCTTATGCTGTTGATCAATTCATTTTGTTCCTTAGACTCCACAAAGAAGATTGGATAATCAGGCATGATCTCTTCGAGGAGGAGAGTGGATGTAAAGACTGCAAAGGAAGCTTAGTGCTCAAGAAACAGCCATTCAGAGAGGCTGGGCTTGGGTGAACTGGGGGAATTCAAAGGAGATGAGGTCACTCAGGTAGTCATAGTTCACATCATAGAGAGTCTTATAAGGTCATGAAGAAGACTTCAAATTATTCAATCATTGTAAGGATTTGAGTTTAAAGTGGTTTTATAAATATTTTAAAACTTTCTGGAGAACAGACATGAGGATGAGGATGGTGGGGAGGGTGGGGCAGTGAATGGAGGGAATGAGGTTGGGCAGGAGGCACTGCTGTGGTCACCTGGTCATCACAGACATGGTGGCAACTTGAACAGAGTAGCAGTGATGGAGGCAATTAGAATAAGGTAAGGTGACCAGATTTAAAGTGGTACACCATTGACCCGGGGAGGGGGGGTTCTTTCTTTTTCTTTTTTTATTATTATTATTACTTAAAATATTACAAAGAGTAATTGGACTTTTTAAAAATGCAGCAGGATGTGGGAAAAATTGTTAAAAATTGGGACTGTCCTGCCAAAAGCGATTTTTAACAATTTTTCCCACGTCCCGCGGCGTTTTAAAAAAGTCCAGATTTTTGGAAAGAATGGACAACAAGCTAGGGAACAGCGGGAGAACGGGAAGGGAAGATATGATTTTCGGTGCCAAGCGGTCAATGGTGTCCCACTTTACCAATGTTAAAATCTGGTCACCTTAAATTAAAAGTTATTAGATCCTAGATGTATTTCAAAGTATCTTAGCAGAACTTCTAGATGGGTTGTATTCGGATTGTAAAAAATAATAATAATAAAGTAAAAGAAATACAAATGTGACCCTAGACTTTTGTCCTGAGCTGCTGTGGAAAAGTGATGGCAAACACTCAGGGAGAAGGGAGTGAGTCTGGAGATACAGACTAGGAATTCTCTATGAACATGTTAAATGTGTGTGCCATGAAAACTAGGCAAACAATAGAAGAGTCTAGAACCAAGGGAGACTCTGGGGTTGGTGATCATAAGGCTACAGAAAAACCATGGGCTTGGGTACAATTAACTAAAGTATGTGAAGAAGCGAAGAAGTACGAAGGATGAGCCCTGGAAATTCTGAGAGTGAAATGTCAGAAGGAAGGGGACCAGCCCATGAGGAGACGGAGAGGCAGCAGCGTGCTTGCAGTGTAGGAGGAGAATTAGACCTGGTAGCAAATATGTCCATGGGCTTCGGGAAGTTGACTCCCACTATCACAGCAGTTCTCAACCTGTGGGTCACGACCCCTTTGGCGGTCGAAGGACCTTTTCACAGGGGTCACCTAAGACCATCCTGCATATCCAAATGATATTTACATTATGATTCCTAACAGTAGCAACATTACAGCTATGAAGTAGCAACGAAAATAATTTAATGGTTTGGTCACAACATGAAGAACTGTATTTAAAGGGCCAGAAGGTTGAGAACCACTGCACTATCACATCAAGGGTTTGATGTCAGAGTGAGATGTGAGTACATTCTGTATGTTAGTAGAAGTTGAGATATATACAGTCACATCAATAATAAGGCATAAAATATTTACAGAAATATTGACAATGTAGAGATTCAACTAAACCCACCCATGTATCTTAGAATCTGTCCAATCCCATGTATTATGTACGGTATTCTCAGACTGATTAGTGACCATCAGACCCTCAGTGG
This sequence comes from Murina feae, assembly GCA_004026665.1. NCBI lineage: Eukaryota > Metazoa > Chordata > Mammalia > Chiroptera > Vespertilionidae > Murina > Murina feae. Next base: position 6,868 of record PVJC01020201.1, read on the forward strand.
CTCCCTTCAAAACACAGAGGTGGTTTTTCTCTGGTCTATGAAGGAAATTTTGGTTTTGTATCCTCGGAGCGTCTTTATTTTTCAGAAGCTAATCTGGGTGAGCTCATCCTGAAAGTATTTGTCTTTCTTGCAAACAGTTCCATATAAAAATTGCATTTTGCCTTTTCTCAGCACAGTTGCAGTCAGTACCAGAGGAAATGAAGACAAACAAAATGTGTCTGCCATGCATAAGGCTGTGTGAAAGAATTCCCACAAAAGCTGTTTGCTAAAGGCAATGTTTTATAGTTTTAATTATAACACTGCTGGAAAATCATGGAATGTATATACAAATTCATTTACCTCATTTGTTTTTTGCCCTTAGGTGCAATATTGTACACAACTGCAGTTGAAATCTGAAACAGAAATTTATTTCCCACCAGTGTTTGTTGATTCCTAGCAAAGTGGACTTACTTCAAGCAACATGTCATGGTGTATAATGCCCTGGCAAGCCAGAGTCTTAATTTCATGAAATGGCACAATTTTTATGGCTCCAAATGCCTTTTGGCCACCATTTATTATTGAAGAACTTAGTAATAATTGTAAAATATGAACTCCTGATTATTGGGTAGATATTTTGTTTAAGTAATTCGCTGCCACCTACATAAACATTATCACTAGTGAACACAACACAATTATAGAGGAAAGCAATTACAGTGTTTTCCTTCGTCATCAAGTGAAATCTAATCATCCTTGCGAAATAGACATTTCCTATTTTGACTGGAGCAAAAGCAAGTAAATGAAGCATTTTGTAATGGATATGATGAAGTCTAATTATTATTTTTGAAATATATTTTTATCGATCTCAGAGAAGGAGAAAGAAATAGAAACATCCATGAGAGAGAATAATTGATTGACTGTCTTCCTACTGGGGATTGAGTCTGCAACCCTGTCATGTGTCCTGGCCAGGAATTGAACTGTGAACTCTTGGTTCTTGGTTTAACACTCAACCACTGAGCCACCAGCTAGGCTGATGAAGTCTAATTATAAAAATAGACTGTTAACTAGTTTTCCATCTCTGATTTCCATATCTCTTTGGAAACTTTAAACCAACCTTTATATATTAGATTTCTTAATGTTCAGATTTCACATGAAGATGTAATAGCAGCAGGGATCTGAATGCATCGTGGAAGATTAGCTTTGGGGCATAAGGGTCAAATGTGACAGAGAAAACAGTGATTCCTTTCAACTTACTACCTGAGACTTGCAGCACTCATTCTCTTCTACATTCATTCCATTCTTGCACTTGTAAGAAAGTCATGGTTCCTCTAAAGCCAAACACTTCCAGGAAAGGATATTCGACTCTCAAATATGTGCCAGCCAATCAATGATTCTCTCTCATCATTGGTGTTTCTATCTCTCTTTCCCTCTCCTTTTCTCTCTGAAATCAATAAAAATATATTTTTAAAAATATGCTTTACCAGTCAAGGTTCTAGGTAGGAAACAGAAAACACTAAAACACTCCCTGCATTTATTTAAAAAGGAATTGCATAGAGGAAAAGAAGTGCCCACAATATTCTTGGAAGGGTTAGAGGAATGCAGTTCAGTCTGTGACTTCAGGAATGACTCCCAAACCCTGAGAACTTGCCTGCCAAGGGAGCTTCTGCCACTGAAGCCACCACTAACACTGTTGAGAAGAAGAACGTACTACCTGGTTGTACTCCAGATATCAGGAATGTATTGTCACCATGAATAGGATACACACAAAACTGGAGCCTGCCTCCCGGAACATGGTAACAGCCTCTTTATAGCCAGAACCCTGGAGAGGAGAAACTGGAGTGCTAATGCAGAAAAATTTCCCATCTCCATGGCCTTACTTGTGAGAAGAGAATCAAAATGGCAAGAACTTGGCCCAATTCACACTTGGGTTTTCCCCATCTCATTAGGTTGGATCTCTTTGGTGGGAATCAATCAGCATTCAGAATCTTAGCTACAAAGAAATACAAAAAAATCTAATTTTTAGTTTTCCTATCTCTGCATTAGAAAGACACAGTAGAAGATTGATGGAATGGCTGAAGAGCAGAGCAATCTGCAATATCTATCACCAATGGAATTTGAAACAAATATTATTTTGAAATAAAGATAGAATGCTTTTAATTTTAGATTGTGTGAACTCATATGTTGGAAATGTTTGCCAAACCTTTCTAGATACCCATCCTTCCCTAAAGTTTACCAGAACTTTATTCTACAGCACAGGTATGGAGTAAAATCACATGGCGTATTGTGTGTTTTCCAATTTCTAAACCTTTGATAAATGGTAGGTATGTTACACTGGTGACTTATTTTCACACATTCCAAAAGAAACACAGGCAAGCCAAGTCAGTCAGTCATATGTGTTCAAACATCAATGGTGGTGACAGCATAAACTATAGAAATTGATTTTTATTTGAAGTGGTTAGTGTTTCTTTTGGATACTACTGGTGATAACTATTAATCTGACTTTCCTAGACAATAAGAAATTGCCACAGTTACTCAATTTTCTTTCATCTCATGTTATCTCTTAAGTTCATTTTTAGCATTTCATTTTTTGATCTATCAGTATGAAATAACTTTCCTCTGAAATAATATTATGAGCTGACATTTAGTTATTTTAATTAAATTTATTGAAGCTGAAATTTAAAGTGGCATTTTTTTATTCACTTAATTTCCTTAAGTAACAGGATCAAGCAAGGCTTTGAGTTTCGCTAATATTTTCCTGTGATTTTTACATGTATGCAAATAAACATTTTATTTTTGTTAGAATTGTCAGTTAATTACCTGAGTGTAATTGAGAATATGATGCTGACAAACATATCCTAATGCTTAAATATGGCCAAAGATCTCTTGTAGCTAAACAATAAAGTAAATACACTATTGTTTCAATTGTTTTGTAAACTTGTCATTAGTGAGATGCAAAAACAACTGTATATTTATCATCCTTCTTTTTAGAAATAGAAATAATGGATTTGAGCAACAGAACCTAATGCAACTTCTCATTAAACCTATTATGTCAAGTTTCAACAGAGTCTGAAGGGATTTCTTTTCTTTACAGAATCAATGGAATTAGGCTTAGATATTCATATACAAGATATAATTATGGGGGGAGGGTGATTTGGTTTTGTTTTATTTTGATTTTGCCTCCCCACCTTTGATCTCCTTTCTGTGATTGTGATCACCTACCCTCCATCCCAACTTTATGAGATCTGTCATGATTAATGGCTGATGCTTGCATGTCCAGCCTCTCTTTTTGTTTCCCTGCAAACTAGATCATGGAAAAGTGATCTACCCTAGGGCCAGCCTCATATGACCCCTTAGGACTCTGAATTCATTTCTAATGATGCCTTGGAGCAGGGAGAGAGGAGACTTCAGTATGGTAGTAGCAGAAGCATCCATAGTGGCCCCTGACCAGGGAACAGTGGGAACAGGGCCAATGTAGGGCTGAAGGGCAGTGGTGGTGGCAGTGCTGGGTTCACCAGCCTGGAACTGCTGCCTGATCTGGCCTGTTTTTGACTGCCTAAACTTCTTCGCATTTTCTATCCATTTTCTGACCTTCATCTCCAAGCCTTCATACAGATTCTATCAGTAGTCTCTGTCATTAATAAATTGCTGCTGATTTTTTGGTTTTGTTTTGTTTTTTGTGTTGTTTTTTGTTGTTTTTTCTTACTTTTTTGTTTTTTTAAACAGTGATTTGGGTAATTTATCTGTTTGTTTGGTTGTTTGGGGGCGTTATTTTCTTTTTATTTTTCAACTAAGAAACCTGACTAGGACAGAAATAGATATCATCAGAACAGTGCACATAATTCTGACAAATAAAGAGAATTATGATTTGTGGTTGTATTAGTTTCCTGCAGCTGCTATAACAAATTACCACAGACTGGGTAGCTTTAAACAACAGAAATTTATTCTTTTGTGATTCTGAAAAGCCAGAGGCTGAAATCAAGGTGTTAGCAGAGTCACATTTCCTCCAAAGACTCTCTGGGACAATCTTTCCTTGCCTCTCTGTCTCTGGCCTCTGTCTTCTGTGTGTCCTTTTTTCCCTCTTATGGGGACATGATCATTAGATATAGGGTCCACTCTAACACAGTGTGATCAATTTTCTAGCCTTACCTAAATGACATCTACAAAGGCCTCTATTATAAAAGCCAAAGCAACCATTATGGCAGAAAGACTGGAATGACAGGTTGCTATAATGCACACTGACCACCATGGGGAAGATGCTCAACACAGGAGCTGCCCCCTGGTGGTCACTCAGCCAGAAGCCAGGCTCATGGCCGGTGAGCACAGCTGCAGGCAGGCGGTAAGGAGTGAGAGGTCCTGGACTGCGAGAGCCCCAGACTGCTAGAACCCCTAAACCCAATCAACCAATACAGCTCCGGACTGGAGACTGGGTCTTAACTGAAAGGCAGACACCCTCTGAGGGGTCCTGGACTGTGAGAGGGCACAGGCTGGGCTGAGGGAGTCCCTCCTATCCCCCTCCAGTGCAACAATTTCATGCACTGGGCCTCTAGTTTCCAAATAAGAACACATTCTGAGGGTTCAGGGGGATGTGAATTTCCAGGGGACACTATTCAACCTACTACAGTTACTGTACTTCATTTGCTTGGAAGTCAGTGAAAATCCAATAGTGGGGAAAGATAACCTGGGACCCATGAGGTGTGCTGACAAAACAGTTGGTTATTTTATCTCCTTGAAATGAAGGTGAGGCTTTAGAGGCTGCATTGCTACTTCTAAAACATAAAGTGCTTTGGGATGTCAGTGACTGTGGGATGAGGTTGTTGCCTCTACAGCACTGACTCTCAAGAAAAGTGAGTGAACCTGGCCAGGGTGGCTCAGAGGTTGAGCGTCAACCTATGCACCAGGTCATGGTTCAATTCCCAGTTAGGACACATGCCCAGTTTGGGGGCTCTATCCCAGTGTGGGGCATACAGGAGGCAGCCTATCCATGATTCTCTCTCATCATTGATGCTTCTATCTCTCTCTCCCTCTCCCTTCCTCTCTGAAATCAATATTAAAAAAGAGAGAGAGAGAGTGTGTGACAAGTTAAAATATCCAAAATATCTATAATTTGGATTCAAGCTGCAGATAAAAGCTACAGAGAGTATACTTATGTTTAAAGAATAGCCAAACATTTAATATCATAGGACTAATACATGTCAAAATAAAAAAGCACACCTAGTTTTATCCTACAGATTGACAAAGCTTGACATCAAGTGGATTCACAGTTGTCTTAGGAACATTATATGAAGACTATGGCACTAATGAGGGAGGGGGAAACCATATTTGGGGTACATTTATATAGAGGATTTCAGAGGATTCAGCACACCCTAAACCCAATCAGCCAAAATAGCCCGCCTCTTGATTCTTCTGAGTGTATTCCCACTGGCAGAATGGGCTGTGATATAAATCATTACTTTTGCCTCATTAGTCTTTGGTGGTACCTATCCTTGACTTTTCTAGTTGTACAGTGCGGCTTTTTATTTACTTTTTCCTTAGAAAGGATAAACTATAGTAGCTTGGCTCCACCTTCTATTGTACCTCTCACTCAGGATTCTGCCAACTGCTTAAGTTATTTCCATAATTACATGCTGAGACTGGGGAGCCCAACACAGGTGTCCTAACTGGGCATACAAGGAGGAGGGCATAGGTCAAAATGGAAGCTTTTATTTGATCCCAACAACACCTTTGGCTATTTGCCCAACTAGTGGCAATTCAGACTGAGTGCCCAAGAATAAATTTGGCAGCTCTTTTAGAGAAGGTCCGGAGGGATATTTGCAGCACTCATTGTGATTTCATCAGGGATCTTTCCTCATGAATACTTGGCATTCTCTTGCTTCAAGGATACCAGGTCTAGTAAAGATATTAGTTCTGGAAATTCGATGAGCATTTACAACTCTCCACTGCAATGACTCACCTAGACTTTTGCTCATCTCCTCTGGAGATCTGTTTCTCCAGCTGTGTAAATCAAGCGTGGCTTAATGCACATTCTGTATTTATGGCAGCATCACTGGAGTTGATGATGTTACTAATCATAGTGGCTGTTGTCTAAAGTGGTTGCCACAGAAAATCGCCTCTAGTATTCATGCCACTCCTCTGGAAAAACGAGGAATGAAGCCAACAAGTAGGAAACTAGGGGACCTCTGACATACGAAGGATGCCAGCGAGAAGAGACATGAGAGAAATGAGCAGGCTGGTGGGGTGTGGAGCTGGCATGGAATGCTGTCCGGCGGACCCAGATAACAGCCAGATAGGCATTGACGGAGGAGAGACTCGAGAAGGGATACTTAAGAGTAAGATGCAATTAGTGGCGTACTAGATTTTCAAAAAAATGTACAAAAATGAAACTTTATTCAGTACAAAAGAGTTCCATTGTAACCGGCGTGAGGCAGCTCTTGGGTCATGGCAATCTCGGGCTAAAAAACTCAGCTTTGCTCCTCAGTGTTCTTCTTTGGGCTGTGCTGGTTGAGGCTGCTGTTTTGCACTGAATAAAGTTAACTTCTTGCCCTAGCCACTTTGCCTCAAGGGATAGAGCTTTGGCCTGTAGGCCAAAGAGTCCCTGGTTCAATTACACTCAAGGGCATGTTACCTCAGTTGTAGGTTTCTCCCCAGGCCCTGGTCAAGGCACACGTAGGAGGCAACCAAACAATGTGTTTCTCTCACATTGATATTTCTCTTTGTCTTTCCTTCTTCCGTTCTAAGAAACCAGTTTGGCTCATTGGATAGAGTGTCAGCCTTTGGACTGAAGGGTCCTGGGTTCCATTCTGGTCAAGGGCACATGCCCCGGTTGTGGGCTTGACCCCCAGGAGGCAGCCTATCAATGATTATCTCTCATCATTGATGTTTCTATCTCTCTCTCCCTCTCCCTTGCTCTCTGAAATAAATAAATAAATAAATATTTTTTTTAAAAATCAGTGAAAAAATATCCTCTGGTGAGGATTAAAAAAATAAAAAATCCTTTATAATCTAATCTAATAAAAAGCACAATAGGCAAATTGACCATCCCTTTGGGATGCCTAAGCCACGCCCACCAGCTAATCAGAGCGACTGTATGCAAATTAGCTCAGCCAACATGGAGGTCGGAACTCACGGAGCTGAGTAAACAGGCAGTTTCCTTTGCAGCAGGAGTGAAAGTGTTTGCTGGCTCCCTGGGCTTCTCCCGGCTCCAGGCAACAACATATTTGCAACAATGTCTCAATCATAGAAGCCTCGGGAGCTGAAGCAAACAGCAGGCTGGGTCTGACTTCTAAGGTCAACAGTGTCTCAATTATAAAAGCCACGAGGTGAAGCAGAGAGGAGGTTGCCTTACCTGCCTAGGCCTTGGCTTAAAGGAACAGTGTATCAATTATAGAAGGTAAACAAACCCCAGAAACCTGTTTCCAGCCAGCCTTGCTGGGTCAATGGGAGCTGTGGGCAGCCTAAAAGTCTGAAAACACCCCTCAGCCCATCACCCACTCTGACCACAACCCAATAGGGTGAGGGATGCCACTGGGGAGCTTAGCCAGCCTGCAAACAGCCATAAGCCCCTCACCCAGGCTGGCCAGGTACCCCAGTAGGAGCCCAAAACCTGAAGAGACTGTGGGCAGCCTGAAAATGGCCCTCAGCCTGTCACCCAGGCTGGTCACATTCCAATGGGGTAATGATCCACACTGGGGGGCTTGGCCAGCCTGCAAACAACCATCAGCCCCTCACCCAGGATGACCAGGCACACCAGCAGGTGTACATCCCCAGAGGGGTCCCAGACTGTGAGAGGGCACAGGTCGGGCTGATGGACCTCCAGAGTGCACAAATTTTTGTGCACCAGGCCCCTAGTCCTATATAATAAGAGGCTAATACACAAATCAACTAAACAGCAGAACTGGTCGCTATGACATGCCCTGACCACCAGGGGGCAGATGTTCAATGCAGGAGCTACTCCCTGGTGGCCAGTGCATTCCCACAGGGAGAGTGCTGCTCAGCTAGCTCAAGGCTGGTGACCTCAGTGGCAGTGATAGGATCCTCTCCTGCCTCTGCTGCAGGCAGGTGGTAAGGAGCAAGGGGTCCCAGACTGCAAGAGGGAAGTGGGATGTCTGACTGCCAGCAGGTGGACATCCCCCAAAGGGTCCCAAACTGTGATAGGGAGAAGTCTGGGCTGAGAGAGGCACTCCCTGCCACTGCTCAGTGCACAAATGTCATGCACCAGGTCTCTAGTAAATAAATAAAGTTTATTTCTTTATTGAAATAAATAAATACTAAAAGGATACATAATTGGGAGGCCTACTGTAATAGATATGTTTAAATCTATAACAATAAAAGTGTAATATGCTTTTATTATTATTAAAAAAACTAGAGGCCTGGTGCACAAAAATTTGTGCACTCGGTGGCAAGGGGTCCCTCAGCCTGGTCTGTGCCCTCTCACAGTCTGGGACCCCTCGAGGGATGTCCATCTGCTGGCTTAGGCTCACTCCCTGGGGGATCAGGCCTAAGCTGGCAGTCAAATATCCCTCTGGCAGCCTGGGAGCCCTCGGGGGATGTCCACTTGCCAGTGGGGAGCAGGCCTAAGCTGCAGTCGGACATCCTTAGCCCTGCTGAGGAGGTGTAAAAGGCTTCCACCACAACCACTGCTATACTGAAGCCATTAGCCTGACTTGTGGCTGAGCAGAGCTCCCCCTATGGGAGTGCACTGACCACCAGAGGCAGCTCCTGCATTGAGCGTCTGCCCCCTGGTGTTCAGTGTGTGTCATAGTGACCAGTCATTCCCAGTTGTTCTGCTGTTAGGGTCAATTTGCATATTACCCTTTTATTACATAGGATAATAAAAGCGTAATTAGGACAACCTTCTGGATGACGTCAGGGATGCGAGGAAAACCCAGGTCCCAGGTGCCTGCTGGTGGGTGGAGGGAAGCCCGGGTCCCAAGTGCCAGAGGGATGCCAGTGCCAGCAGCCAGATGTAGGAATGCCTACTCTTGCACAAATTTCATGCATCAGGCCTCTAGTAGTTAAATAATTTTTAAAAAGACATAGAAATAAATTTTGAACTCCAAAAATAAGAATGTAGAAAAAAGAAAATTGTCTTGCACAGAGTGAATGCTAAAAAATGTTTGATGTTGGTGCTGCTGCTTTTGTTTTTGTTATATCACATTGCTCAGCTATTAATATTTCACATAACAACAACTGGATAGTGATATAAACAAAAGTAATAATATAACTGCATTGGAGGATATGGCAGGTTAGGAATGGGAGAGCTGGATCACCATCCTCCTTAATAGGAATTTAACATGTAAGATATGAATAAGAAAGGGCAACATGAACTAATGTTGATGCAAAGGCCAAAGATAGAAGGTAATAAAGTGAGATGAAGGGGGTGTGAAGGAAGATTTGCTGAGAGCTGGCTGGAAGGAAGATGGGGAAGAGACTACTGCCTTTTGTAAATTACCTTGTATGGTTTTGTTTCTACATAATTTTAATAAAAATTAAACTTAAAAATCTTTAGTAATATGGTTAAAAGTATAAGCTAAGACAATCATACAGACACTTGCCTGCCCCAGACGGGAACATTGTGGGTCCCATCCCTCTAACCTACAGAGAGGTTTGCAGATTTATCGACAACCTTTGCCTCTGTGTCCTTCTTTTCCCTGTCTCTGTGACCAAGCAGCACATCACCTACATGATGTCATCTTTCTTTTGTTCGGTTCAGACATTACTCGTGTTACAGCAAATCTTCCTGGGGAGGCTGGTTTTCCTGTCAAGTTCTTGCTTTCACCCCTATGTGATGATTATCATACTTTTAACCTTTCTCATTTTATTTACTTAATTTCAGTTTCCTGAAGCATGTTTCCCTCTACCCTCTCAAAATAGAAACAGTTCCTAACCCTGATTCAAAATGTATATCCTTATTATTAAACTTATTTCTTAACAGTCTGTTTTAAACACACTAATTCACCCTTAAAGATCTATATATTCTTTGCAAGCATGAGTAATTCTTTTTACTTTAATATGTGTGGTTTGTTTTATTTTTCTCTCCTCAACCATGTTTTATGTGAAAGCAGGGACTTAGCAATCTGTATATTTAGGACACTCTTACAATGCACATGCTCCATTGAGAGAAGTTAATTAATTGACAATTTAAAACTATTTTCATGGTGATCTGCTGAATGCCTAATACATTAAATTGGCAGAAAACAGTATTAAATAACTTTGGGATTTATTTTCCACAAATACCATCCCCCTTATACCATAAAGAGTATAAAATTATGAGCTAGTGCTTCTGATGAAATGCAACTCTTTGTGAATTGAGTTTTAGAATTATGTTGGTAAAAAATTGACTTTAGAGCTCAATTAATTTTAACCTTACTCCAAGGGCAATAAACATAATTATATGAAGTTATAATAAGATAGAGTCTGTATTTCTTGCAGTGGCAGTCAGTTCTGAAGGTACAAATAGGAAAAAGCTAACACAAATCAATGATTTCACCCTCCTGGAATTGGATACAACATATCTCTTTTCATTACTCATGCTCACACTGTAGAATTCCTTGGCAAATGTTGACCAAAAAAAGTCTATTAGCAGTGGTTCAATCTATAAAGAAACTTTAAGATCAACACTATTATAACATTTGTCTCCAAGTAGAGATATAGTTGTTTTCTATATCTCAACACTATTATAGTTGTCCCCAAATTGAGATTTTTAGGAGAGCTTTAAATCCACATGAAGGATATGTTCACTGGATAGTACATATTTTTAGCAGTATAAAACTCTTCCCCATGAAAAGATGGCATTGTTCATATCCTCTTTATCAATACATGAAAGTATGTAATATATTTATTAATGTCAAAAATAACAATATATGTAAGTTTTATTGAAAGTGTGTTTTGGATTTAGTGATGAACTACACTTTCAAAGTAAATTGAGAGGGTCCCAGTTTGCTCCTGATTCTGGATGAACCCAATGTCTGCTGTGTATCATTCAATATGCACTTTTCAGAATGGAAGAGTATATTTTAAAAATGGGACTTTACTTATCCCAACCAAGTATTTTAAAGATTTAAAGCCCCTGTTCTCCCAAGAAATGTCTGGGACACACTTCAACTAAATGCATCTCACCATAAATTGGTAGCCATGCGTGGAATACGAATGTCTAAGAAATATTCCAAAGAATTCTGACCTCAGATACTTACAGACCTCCCTTCGAGAGGCCCCACTTTAGACTTTTATCAACAACAGAGACAAAGAAGTCATAGCATTCCCTAATCCCTCTGGGTTCCCTTTCTGCTTATAGTCTAACTCACTCCGTTAAGCCAGTTACCTCAGTCCTGAACTTCTGCAATTGATATTTTTATTGTAAACTTGGAATTTTTTTTTCTGTGAATATTCTTGTTGACTTGAGTGTAAGTTGATGCTGTTGGGTAAAACCTTTGAGCCTTGATCGAGCCACCGAGAACATTTGCTTCCTTGGCCAGGGCCTTGTCTCTCACACATTTCACAAATGTCTCTTCATCCAAGCCACTGGTGGAGACTTATGAAGCTAAATAAAGAAAATCTTATGGTATGCCACAAGATACCTCCCTCCAAGATGGCAATCGTTTATTAAACAACATATTTGGGGGTTTCTATGCATTTATTTAAACTGCTCTATCACATAACACCTATTTCTCTGTCTTATCTACTAGCATGCCATATGCAAGAGAATTTACCCGGTGTCTTTACTGTAATTCTGATAAAGTGTGTCAATAATTTTTCTCTACTCTCATAGAACTCGCAGAGACAGTTCTGGTGGGGAAAGCAATGAACACTACTGAGCATTCAACCCTTCAAAATGCATCATCTCATTTATGACCACTTTCCACATCAGCCCTTTTATCCCCCACTAAGAAGTACACAGAGGCTTCGGGTAGTTGTATAGGTACACAATGCCATAAAACTACAAGGTATGGGTCCAACTGTTTTTTTGTATCACACTACTTACTAGCCCTTTGGTACTAAGCAAGTCTCTAAATATCTCTATAATACACATATTTCAATATGTATACTCAGCTCTGAATAATCAGTTATGCCCTGAATCTGTCAGCAAAGTCACAGTCAGTGTAACAGAGAACCAGAATATAAGTGATTAAAATATAATAGAAATGTATGTATTTGCCACTTAAAAGTTCAAGGTAGGCAGTCTAAAGCTAATATGGCTCCTCTGTTCTATACGGTTCTCAAGATCCCAGGCTCCTTCTGTCTTGTCCCTTCATGCATGGCTTCCCATCTTCAGATCAATTCATTGTTCATGATGGCTCCAGATCTAATTATTACACCTACATGCCAGCCAGTGGAAAAGAGGAAAAGCAAGATGGATATACAAAGCAAATTGATTTTAGGAAATGATTCTGGCAGCTGCTATATGGCACATCCACTTACATCTCATTGTCCAAAAATTAGAGAGATATGGCCACATCTCTCTGCAAAGAGAGCTAGAAGTACATTTGAAAAATTATGTGTGCCCATGCACTCAATTAAAAATTAGGTATTGCTATGCAACAAAGAAATGGATCTGAGGAGACAACTTTGAGTCTCTACTACATTCTTTAAATATAAACGAAACAAGTTCATATACTTGTTTTAGTGAACATCAACTGACCCCTAAAATGTGAACTTTTTTGTGTTGCTTAAAATATGTTCTAGAAATGTCCTAAGATCAAACACATTAATTCATTTATTCAGACAATGGACATCAACAAAGTGTCCCAGATAACAAATTACACAATGGCGCTTCAATAATCAATATAAAAACCAGTCCCTGTTTTTGAAGAACTCAAAATCCTCTGAAGGAAATATACTTTTGAATAAATATAGTAAGTTTCATAACAAAATTATGTACAGAGAGACGTGGGAGAGGAGCAAAATTAAATTAACTCCTTAGAGATTTGAGAAAGGCTCAAAAATATAATATTTAAATTGAATTTTAAAAGAAAATATATATTTTTTTTATCTGAAAAAGAAAGTAGAGAAGTACTCTGGGTTAAGAATAATATACGCTGAGGCATAAAGAACCAAAAAATAAAATAAAATAAATTCAGCAATTAGAGTAACAGTGCACAGTTACATGTAAGTATGAGCAAAAACATAAGTGGGGTGGAGGGAAATGAGGCTGGAGATTAAAATGGGGTGCAATTTGCCCTGACCGGTTTGGCTCAGTGGATAGAGGGTTGGCCTGCAGACTCAAGGGTCCCAGGTTCGATTCCGGTCAAGGGCATGTACCTTGGTTACGGGCACGTCCCCAGCAGGGGGTGTGCAGGAGGCAGCTGATCGGTGTTTCTCTCTCATTGATGTTTCTAACTCTCTATCCCTCTCCTTTCCTCTCTGTAAAAAATCAATAAAATATATTTTTAAAAAATAAAATAAAATAAATAAATAAAACGGGGTGCAATTTGATAGGAGCCATGAGTCCCATCCAAATCTCTCCTATAGGAACAAAAGCGTTAAAGGCAAATAGAGAGTGATGTGATACTATCTGTGGAGTATCCTTTCTGGTGAGTGTTGGCAGCATGAATGGAACTTTGAAACCAGTGGACTAGAGGCAGGATGGTTACTGCACAGATTAATGACTCAAAGAAGACCTGTGAGACTCTCCATGGGGCAAAGGGAGAAGATGATGCTCCAAGACGCTGTTGATTCTCTTATCAGCTCCTCATTTATCAATGGCACCAAAGTTTCTTTACTTTTTTACTTTGTTCTTTCCAGTTGTGAACTCTTTTTAAATGGGAAAACAGGTATTAAATAAATAGATATTATATAATTTTCCATTTTGGAAGGTTTACAATAGCTTAAAGTACTGGACATAATCAAAGCTAATTATATGCAAAACACTATGTCAAGAGCTACACATAAATCATTTCACCTATTCTCCTTTACCTATAAATACCTACCTACAAGGCACATTCTATTATTAAGAAAAATTAAATAACTTTCTCATGGGCACCTTGTTGGTAAGTAGCGGAACTTCAATACAAAATCAGGTCTATCACAAGTAAATAACAAGTATGTCTATTGATATATAGTGTTTTGCTTGTTTACTTATGAAGACCAAACAGAAAGTCCATTCTATTTTTTTGAGCTTTGTGAGTGAGTTTATCATTCATTTGTGCCTTCCATATCCTGTGTGTGCATAGGCGGTTGTTGTTTCTGTTGTCCCATGTGTCCCTTCTTCCACTTCTCTTTTACAAGATTTACCAAAAGGGAATTCCATTTCTCTCCTTAAAGAATGGAAGCTTCTATTCACTCAAACTAGGAAGACAATTGTTGTACACAGGCATCCAGTCTCCCTGAGCACTTTATTAAAAAAAAGATATTTTTTTTTATTGATTTCAGAGAGGAAGTGAAATGGAAAGATAGAAACATCAATGATGAGAGAGAATCATTGATTGGCTGCCTCTCACTCACCCCGCACTGGGGATCAAGCCTACAACCCAGGTATATGCCCTGACTAGGAATTGCACCATGACCACCTGGTTCCCAGGTCAACGCTCAACCACTGATCCACGCTAGCTGGGCCCAGAGCATTTTCAATGAGGACGGCATTTTGGATTTTTTTTTTAATAATCTGTGAAATTTCACCACCCTTTGTATTTCTCTGCTTCCTTAACGTTCCCAGCTTCTAACTTCACCTACAAATACATAGCTTAGTGTTAACTAGTGGTTTTACAGCTATGCTTAATTTCATTTAACTTTCTTTTTCAAAAAAAATATTAATTGATTTATTTGAAAGAGAGAGAGAAAGGAAGGAAGTGAGACGGAAAGAAAAATTAATTTGTTGTTCCACTTATTTCTGCATTCATTGGTTGCTTCTTGGTGCCCTGACCAGAGATCATACCTACAACCTTGGTATATCAGGACAACATTCTACACAACTGGGCTTACCTGGCAAGGGCTTATTTAAACTTTCTTAATGTCATTTGTTAATAGTAAATAAAATTGGGTTTTCCAGGACACATAATTATAGAACATAATTTTTAAAGTCTGTCAAAATGATAATTATATCACTGATATGAATTTATAGTGCATAATAAAGATGAAAAGGAAACCCATCACTTAAAAACAAGTGTAATTACCTCAGAAAATATTAGTTGTACCATTTTTGTGACTAAATCAGGCACTTTATGCGCTCTCTGAAGCTAATTTTTCTCTCTTTGGGAGCACTATGCTAATGGTAGGTAAAAACAAAAACATTTGGAGTTGGAAAGACCTGGTTTTAAGTAAAAAATCTTTCTACTTATGACCCTGTGCAAGTCACTTAACCTTTTTAATCTTTAGTTGCCTAATCTGTAAAATGCAGATAATATCACATGCAGTTTAGAGTGAATATAAATGAAATATCGTGTCTGAAATGCCAGTATAATGCCTAAAACAGACATGGTTGAAACTGTTTGCCTCATTACAGATTCAAGTGGAACACTTTGGATCTGCAAGGAAACTCTTAGAAGATAATTTCATTCAACTTAATTATTTAATAGGGGAGGTCATGGAAGCCTGCAGAGGCGAAGTGATTTGCTCAAAGTTACACAACCCACTGAGACAGAGCAGACCAGATCTTATATCACTTTATTCCAGTGTAAACTTTACCCACTACTTCATACCATTTCAACCAGAGGAAAACTGTTTTCAAATTTCACACCAAGCTTTCATGTAAAAGATTTTATATCATCCAGAGAAAAAAAGGAATTAAAGCTAAATAGCATAATGAACAAACATTACTGTAGAATTCAAATGTATCATCATGTTGATAAAGAGAAATTTGGGCTTTTGAAATCTACTTAACTATTCTAGACCATAAGACTGTAGCTTTCGCAAAGTAAAATGAGAAAAGGGAAAAATTTAAAAGAAATTGAATTCAAGAAAATCTATTTAACTCCGTCTGCTCCATAATAGCAGAAAACTATGCACTTTAAAACAGTAAAATGAGAACATCAGAAAGTCTGTATCATTTTCAAGGTTTATAGATATAGCAGCCAAAATAGATTAAAGTAAAAAAATAAAAATAAAGTAAAAACTACTTTGTATAACAAATAGTTCTGATACTAATAATATTAGCAGCTATATATTACCCCAAAGTTATGTTAAGTACTGTTAATAATTTATTATAGTAATTTATGTCTAATAATTTATGTGAATACTAGAGGCCCAATGCACAAAATTCATGTGAGGGGGTGATGTCCCTCAGCCCGGCCTGCACCCTCTCTAATCTGGGATCCCTCTCACAATCCAGGACTGCTGGCTCCTAACTGCATGCCTGCCAGCCAGATTGTCCCCTAACTGCTCCCCTGCTGTCCTGATAGCCCACAACTGTCCTCCCCTGCCACGACCCATCTCCTCTGCCGGGACCCACCTCCACCGTGCGAGACAGCAGATATGCCAGGACAAGCCTCCTCCATGCCACACAGAGCCATGGGACCCCCAGGCCTCATTGTGCAGAGCACCCGCCAGGCTTCACCTCTGCTGTGCATGCGTCCATCTTGTGGTGGCCGTCTTGTGGTGGTCATCTTTGTGGTGGCCATTTTGTGATAACTTTGAGCACAAGGGCCACCTAGGCTTTTATTATAGTAATAAATACTATATAGTATAGACTAGTAGCCCTGTGCACAAATCTATGTGCCAGTAGCTCCCCCCACACCCCCATAGCTTGTTGCCCTGCCCTCTCCTGTAGTTCTCCACCTCCCACTTGTAGCTAGTAGGTTGCTGCCACCCTCCTGTAGCTCCCCCCCCACCCCTTCCCCCTCCCCTCTCCCCCTCCTCCCTTCATATTTGCTGCCCTGCCCCCTCCTATAGCTCTCCACCTACTTTTACCTCGCTGGGCCATCCTCCTGCTGATCCATGATCTGGTCGTGATGCACTTGGTCGTTACACCTCAAGGTGTAATGGCTAGTTAGCATATTCCTCTCTTATTATATAGGACTAATGGCCCAGTGCACGGATTCATGCACATTGAAAGGAAATAAATTAGAAGGTGTCCAGTAGGGTGGGACTGGGCAAGATGGGCCAGAAACACCCTGGAGCCAACTTCCCATGGTCCCTCTCTGCCTGCCACACCTGGGGGAGCCTCGGCTCATCAGGCATCTGTGGAGTGAGCGGGGTCCCTCCTGTAGGTGGAGTCCCTTGGCCTGGCCTGTGGGGATGGGACAAATCTGACTCTCTGACATCCCCCAACTGGTATCAGATTGCAAGAGGGCGGTTATCAGGTGATGTACCCCAGAATCAAGTTCTTTCCTCTCTGGTTCCAGAGTGCGTCACCCAAGAACTGCTGCAGCCAAGTCACCACAGCCTGACAACTCCTGCGTTGATCATCTGCCCCCTGCTGGTCAATGTGCATCATACCAACCAGCTGGTCGGACAGTCAGACGATCACTTAGCCTTTTATATATATAGATTGCATATTCTTTCAGTAGTTTCAAATGTAGGAAAATGTGAGAAAGAATTTTATTTATTTATTTATCTTTTTAATTCTTAATTGTTGAAAGTATTATATATGTCCAGTCTCGTCCCCATTGACTTCTCCCACCCTCACAAAGGATTTTAGAAGTGTCAAACCCAGATATAACATTTGACTCTAAAGCCCATACTCTTTCTTTTCTTTTCTTTTTTTTTTAGTAGTAGAAAAGAGAAATTCAGGTTTATCTCTATCTCATGACTCTCGTTGCCAAATATAAAAGAAATCCCCCTTCCCCTGTCCTCACCTGGGAATGAGCAGAGGAGCAATATGACAATATCGCTTCTGCTTCTCAATCCAGATCATCTCTTTGTTGCAGAGACATTCCTTCTACCCTCCGTTCCTTCAGAGACAACCACCATCTCGTGGAAGGTGTGATGCAGCATAACTGGAAAACAACGACGTTACATTTTTACATTTATATTCCAAAGCTTCCATTTATGTTAAAAGACATAAAAATGAAAGATATACTGATTTTACTCGACTTGTCTAGCAACCTCACCCCAGATGAAGTATGACTCTTTGAGGAGAGGCTTTGCAGAGGGACATGCACCCTGACCCCTCACTGCATATCAAGGTCTAACCTGGAATCCTTTTGAGTTTACAGATGCTTCTGAGAGAACAGGGGACCTCTGCCTCATTTCCTGTGTTAAGACCAAGGAAATATCAAGCCATGTAGAAAGCTGCTGTGAGTGGTGGTACTGCTGGAACTCCAGGAGGAAGTGAGTGTCAGAGCTAGCGGACTCTGACGCCTATCATCTGAATAAGAGGAGAGAAGCCGGTGTGAGGCTTAAGGAAGGGAAGAGGCCTGATGAAAGCTGGAAGCCTCTTCAGGCTCCTGTTGAGTGGCATGAAGCGGGTGAAACTTCCTCGGGGATTCTGGGAATTCCGGATTTGACTCGGTTTAAACCTGACATGATTTACGAGACCCCGATGTGACTGATAATATTTGACAGTCACTAGATTATTGTTTTCTGCCAGCATGCAGAATGTAATCTTGAGATAGGAATTGCATTCGATTTTATAGAAATAAGGAAATTTTTCTTTCTGGGGCTATCTCTGTTTGCAACTTGGAAAATCCATATCAATAAAGAATGAAATTAAAGGACTAATATTTCAAATAAAGTAACCAGAGTTCTTGACCACAAGGCTGTTTTAATTGACCAAGCTTTTCTATTTTTAAACTGGGTTATCTGCACACTGAAGCTCATTTGTATGGGAGAAAGTATAATAATTAAATCATAGGGGAATTAGTGCCATAAGAAAGCCAGTGCTCTTTGCCCTGTGTGTGAAATAATGAGCATGTCTTGTTCAGTCTTCCCCGTTATAATGTTATTACATGACCATTAAACCGAAGTTCTTATTCCACGGCAAAAACAACTGATCAATATCCATTTCCATCCTTTGACGGTCGGAGCCCAGATGATAGTAATGTAAATGAGCCACAGTCAGGTAATGATCCTTTTGCATTGATATATTTATTTAAAGCAAGTTCCTGAAGCTTCTAATTTCCTTAAGGGATGATACAAATTATCAACAAAGTACTCCATGTGAGGATGCTTTCACATCCTCTGTTCTATGTAACATTATATTAACATTTGAGATAGAATTTTGAGAGTCCAGAACTAGTCCCTGCCATTCTTTCTGGAACTAAACCCTTTGAGGAAGTTGAATTTCATTCCGAAGTTGAGCAAACACACGTTCTAATGAGCCAGAGAACGTATGAGCCCTGTAAGACTGCTTTACTGATTGTTTCTGTGTTTGGGGCACTCTCTGAAATAAATAGTTTCATTATTATCAATGGCATATGATTTACTTAAATTATATGCAATTATATGCATGGGGAATTTAAATTCTATGCTTGAAAAGAGATGGGCAGAAGTTCAGTTGTAATAGGAAGACGGAAACAGACCATTGGAGAAAAAAATATATAATTTTTAGTATTTTTACTCCAAAGCGTGGGGGAGGGGGAGTTATTGCATACTTTTGTTTAAAGCCTTGTGTAACATATTATAATTAATGTAGGTGACAGAGTATATTGTATATAAAACTATATTTACATATTACATGTGAAATTATACACATTTTGTTCAGAAAAAAAGATGCCTAAAATATTAATAATGTATTAAAAACATTATTTTAAAAATATATTATTGATTCATCGATGAGAAACATCAATGAGAGAGAAACATCGATTAGCTGCCTCCTGCATGCCCCCTACTGGGGATGTGCCCACAACCAAGGTGCATGCCCAGAATTGAACCTGGAACCCTTCAGGGCACAGGCCGATGTCCCATCCATTGAGCCAAACCGGTCAGGGCAAAATATTATATTTTTAAATACTAACTACATTTATTAAAGTATTAATGCAGCAATGAAAAGGTTGTTGTTACAGTCACTGATGCTGTTCACCTCCCTCCTGAATCCTTCACTTGATGGAACCCTGCAGTGGGCTGAACAGCATGACCTCAAAACTTATTGGTAATATCTCAATGCCTAATGTCTCAGAATGTGACTGTATTTGGAGATAGGATCTTACAAAGATAATTAAGTTAAAATGAGATTATTCAGTGGACCCTAATCCAAAACGATCAGTGTCCTTAAAAGAAGAGGGGGTTAGGACACGGACACATACAGAGTGAAGTTGAAGATACATACAAGTGAAGATACAAGGAGAAGACTATCTATAAGACAAGGAGAGAGGCCTCATGAGAAGCCAAGCCTGCTGGCACCTTAATCTTGGACTTAAACTTTTAAGAACTGAAAGAAAATACATGTCTGTTGTGTAGGCCACCCAGTCTGTGATGGCAACCCTAGCAAGCCAATTCATGCCTTTTGAACTGTGAGCAATGAATTGACAGTATGCCAGACATGCTGGCACCATGCCAGGTAGTGGCTTGCTTCATGGGCTTTGGTCCTAGGGGGAGTAGGATACAACATACAGCCCAGTGACATGCAATGGTATGGAAAGAAAATAAACCTTTTTTGTTCAAGCCATAGGGATTTTGAGGATATTGGTACATAGCATAACATGGTCCATGATGACTGCAGCACATCTGTGCTCTGAGATTATTAAAGTCAGCAAAAATCCTTAAAATTTACACAATATGTTAATGATAAGGCTAGGGGAGAAAAGTATAGCTCTCTATTAGCATAGTAAAACTACTTTTGTATGAATTTTTCTTTTGATCCATATTCTAACCATTTCAAACACTGAAATAGTAAATATTTTTTCTAGGCTGCTGAGAAATTAATTTTCAGCAAGGTAACATAGACTGCATCATTAAAGCATGATGAAAAAAGGGTCAGAATCCACATTTTTCAACTCGGTTTTTAAAAATACTTTTTACTCTATCCTTATGCCTCCTTAAGAAGGTGAATTGACATCGGTCTATATGTCTGTTCTTGTGCCAGTACCAGGCAGTTTTGAGAACAGTGGCTTTGTAATACAGCTTGATATCTGAGATATTGAGGTATTGAGATATTACCTACTTTGTTCTTCTTTCTCAGGATTGCTGCCACTATTTGGGGTCTTTTTTATTCCATATATATTTTTGGAGAGTTTGTTCTAGGTCTGTGAAATATGCCATTGGCATTTTAATGGGGAGTGCATTGAATTTATAAATTGCTTTGGGTGGTATGGACATTTTAATGGTGTTGATTCTACCAATCCATGAATATGGTATGTTTTTCCATCTGTTTATGTCTTCCTCTATCTCTTTTTTCAATGTCCTGTAGTTTTCTGAGTAGAGACCTTTTACCTCTTTAGTTAAGTTTATTCCTAAGTATCTTAATTTTTTTGGTGTGATGGTTGGAATAGCCATTCAAAGTAAACAAATTCATCACTGTGGATATGTCCCTTTCCCCAAAAATTATAAAATGAAACATAATTTTATTTTCTCATTCTAAATAGTGTTATAAATTTCAACTTCTGAAGATACATGTCTATCATTATTTAATTGTTGTAAACATAATTAATCTAAACAAAAAAAATTAGTACCTTTATGTCCAGTTCATCTATGATCTACCCTTAGATTCAATGTAACTTCTAGTAGTATTGGACTGCTTCATAAGCTAAGTTTTAATTAATTCAATTTGATGAAGAGTTACAAAGTCCCTCGATGTTTCATATTCCGTGCTAGACTAGGGGACCCATAAGGATGAAACTGGGCCTGTGAAGAGCAAGCTTGTTCAGTTAAATTCTAAAACTCGGTAATTCTAAGTGTGAAGCCAATATTTAATGATTGAGAATATGATTATTTTTGATAATATGAGATGAATCTCAGGATAAAGATTTCAAAGGGTATTCATAACAATGAAAATAATTACATGCTCACACTTAGAGTAACCAGGTTGGTTAACCCTGTAGATTGCGCTATTGTGAAGATTTTAATAATGAATTTCACTTTGTCTTGGGAAAGCCTAAATTAAAGATGAAAACCATGTATTGCATTATCTGGGTCATAACCTAGGGACCAGCAGGACTGTTCTTTACAGTTTAATGTCTTTGATTCTCTGCCGTCTAACTCCATATGCTTCTGTCGGTAGGGTTTCCATCATGTCCTTTGCAAAAGACAATCTTGGTACAATTGATCTTACTGTCAGGAAAACCTTTGAAGATATTCTGAATGACTTTCTTATTCTCCTAATCATATATCTGGGACAATTCCCAATTTAGAGCCATACAGTAAACTGGATAAAGTTCATAACAAAAGATCATGCCTGTTGGTCACTACTCTAGTGAGACATTATTAACAGGTACACACACCATGAGCACCATTCCCTAAATCTGTCACCAGAGAATAAAGAGAAGTTGACTCCCATGAAATACCTTAATTTTATTTAATTACTAGTAAGATTTCTTGTATAAGTAACTCATAGCAGTGTTTGGGATTAACCTCAGTCCAGAACTAGCTTCATAAAAACTTAAGTATTTAGACCGGGGTTTGAAAATGACAGTCCATGATTATAGCTACTCTGACTTACATTTTGTATGCCCTTTCAGTGTTTTGGCAGCGTTGAAAATTTGGAATCTTTTCATAAAATAAGGCTTTTGGACTTCTATTAAAAAATGAAAACAAAAAAAAAAAAG
>PVJC01020202.1:0-29395 GCA_004026665.1 Murina feae
ATCACAAGATGGCTGCCCCAATGTGGTCAAAGATGGCTGCCACAAGATGACCAGCAAGGGAGGGCAGCTGGAAGGGACCCAGGCTGATAGAGGGGGACAGTTGGGGGGAATTCAGACTGGCAGGGGAGGACAGTTGGGGGGTACCCAGGCCTACAGGGGAGGGCAGTTGTTGGGGGGGGCACCATCCTGGCAGTAGGAGGGCAATTAGGGGCAATCAGGCTGGCACAGGAGCAGTTAGGCATTGATCAGGCTGGCAGGGGAGTGGTTAGGGGCAATCGGCAGGCGAGAGGTCAGGAGCCAGCAGTCCTGGATTGTGAAAGGGATGTCCGACTGCCCGTTTAGGCCCGATCCCACCACTGGAATCGGGCCTAAATGGGCAGTCAGACATCCCTCAAGGGGTCCCAGATTGGAAAGGGTGCAGGTTGGGCTGAGGGACACCATCCCTAACCCCCACTCTCACTCTGTGCACGAATTTCATGCACTGGGCCTCTAGTTGTTTAATA
Organism: Murina feae; assembly: GCA_004026665.1. Classification (NCBI taxonomy): domain Eukaryota; kingdom Metazoa; phylum Chordata; class Mammalia; order Chiroptera; family Vespertilionidae; genus Murina; species Murina feae. The sequence goes on from PVJC01020202.1 coordinate 504, forward strand.
AAATTATATAGGTTTCAAAAGTACAATTTTATAGTACATTATCTGTATATTGCAGTGTGTGCCCACCACACAAAGTCTAATCTCTTTCTCTAAGTTTATATTTGACCCTTTTATTCTTTGCTACCTTTTCCCACCCACTTTTTTCTCTGTAACCATGATACTATTGTCTGTGTCTATTAGGTTTTGTTTGTCTATTTCCCTTGCTTGTTAATTTATTTATTTCAGTTTTATATCCTGCACATGAGTGAAATTATATTGTTCTTGACTTTTTTCATCTGTCCTATTTCACTTAACATGATATTCTCAAGACACATCCATGTTGTAACTTCCAGTGGAAGTATTAAGCTTTTCTTATGACTGAGTAATATTCCATTTTATATATGTACCACATCTTTTTTATCCAATCATCAATTGAAGGACACTTTGGTTGGCAGAAAAACAGACACCCAGGCCAAAAGAGCAATTGAGAGCCCTGAAATAAACCAACATTATATAGGTACATAATTTTTAACAAAGGAGCCAAAATTATGCAATGGATAAAGGAAAACCTATTCAATAAATAGTGCTAGGAAAATTGAAAAGCCACATGCTAAAGAATAAGACTAGTTTGCTATTTATCACCATATAAAAAAAAATTAACTCAACATGAATCAAAGACCTAAGTAAAAGATGTGAAACAATAAACTACATAGAAAACAAAGGTACTAAAGTTATGAATTTGACATCAAAGGCAAGGGATATAAAAGCAAAAATAAATGAATGGGTCCCTCCCAACTGTCCTCCCCTATAGGCCTGGGTCCCCCCTCAACTTCCCTCCTCTGCCATCCTGGTCTCTCCCAACTGCCCTTTCATTTATATAAACCTAAAAATCTTCTGCTCAGCAAAAGAAAACATCAATACAAGCAATTGAATGGGAGAAGATATATGCAATCAACACTTCTGATAAGGCAGCATTATCTAAAACATATAAAGAACTCATACAACTAAACAACAAAAGACAAGTCAATTAAAAGATGGACAGGGGACCTGAATAGACACTTCTCCCAAGAAACATATAAATAGCCAATAGATATATAATAAGATGCTCAACTTTACTAGCTATTAGGGAATTGCAAATCAAAACTACAAGATACCACATCACATCTCTTAGAATATCTATTATCTTTTTTTGTTGTTATTTTTGTCTTTTACTAAATTTCCAAACACAGAATGAAGAAACAAAAGGAACTGACATAGTGATGGGTTAATATTTTGAGATTAAAAATGTATAAGATAGCAGATTCAATTCTGTCTCTTGCCAACTCAAAAATATAACATTTCAAGTTGAAAGAAGGGGAAGAAGTCAGAGTATTTAGGTTTATTGCTGATTATTGATGTTAAAAAAAGTTTCATCGAAAATAGACATCTGGTTACTAGTGCTCAGATAAAATTAAAGTGTATAAAAGATTTTTTCATAGCATTATGTCAGATTTTCTATTTCCATCAGGCTTTATTTGGTTTCCTGATCTCCTGCCTGTAACTTCTAACAGAAGTGCGGGGTGTAAAATTGACTGCGAGTGTATGATTCTGGGTTTTCTTATCACACTCTATTTTCAGTATGATATCTATCTACCTTTGGTTTCACTTTGTCTTACTTTCATTTAAAAAACACAGCTTATTTTTTGCTCTTGGCTGCCTTCTCTTTGATCATTTTTCTTTCTGACTTCCTATCTTACCCCTATCTAAAGTATGCATTCAACGACAGTCATTTTTCTTCTATATATTCCCTCCTAGCAATATATATATATATATATTTTATAAACTGCAATCATAGCAAAAATTTTATAAGGATACATAATTCTCCACAGTTCAGAAATAGGCTATGTTATTATTTTTTTACACATCACCTGAGTCTGCTAAAATCTTTCCATTTTTTGACTGTTACTAGTGTAGATATTGTTTGGAAAGGAAATTACAAACTGTTTCATGTATACGCAATGTGGTTCCAAAGTTATCTAGGGAATCACCTTAATATGCCTGATTTCTTTGTTGTTACTGATGCTTTTATTTGTTGAATCATTCATATTATTCATTCTTTCTGATTGTTTTTTGTATACTTACTTTAAAAATACATGATAAGAAGAGATTTATTGCACATAGTCATTTACTTTCAATCAGAAAATGTTTTAAAGCAAGGGTCATATACTGTAAATGCAGTAAATATAGGTATTCTGAATAAGTGAATAAGTATTTATAGGTCCATTTGCCAGCCTTTACTATGAAATTTATTCTTAATGTAGAAAGTAACATAATTTGTATATCAATCTTAAGTCATAATGATATAAAGTGGATTTTGCATATTTTATCAATGCATTATCATATTGTACAACCATGTGATTACTTTTTTATTTTCATGGAGAGAAAAATAAATAAATGAGATTATTTTTAAAAACAGTTACATACTGAAGCATTCTATAAACCCATGTTTCTCAAATTAACGCCCCCAAAGTTGTAGGTAAAACGCGGCATTTGCAAATTTTACAAAATTGACTAATTTGATCATTAAAAGCCCGTGTCTTATTACTAAAAAGATAAACAAGTGAAAGAGAGAGAAAATTCCATTTTGGAACTGACTTTTCATGTTATGTCTTCACTAGGAAAACTGTTTTGAAACTTTGCAAAGGATGTCAAAAAATGTTCCATGCCTCCATCCTCAATGTGTCAGTTGTTAAAGCACTGCATCATTATCTCTGCCTATAGAAAGAGAAAAAGAAAAAGAAAGCAGATTGTCTTCTATGCCTCCAATCCCTAGTCACTTATCTCCTTGTACACTTGTGCATTGGAATATTAAAATCCAAAAGAAACCATCAACAAAACAACAAGAAAGCCCCCTGCATGGGAGAAAATATTTGCCAATGTTATCACTGATAAGGGTTTAATCTCCAACATTTACAGGGAACTCATACAACTTAACAGAAGGAAGATAAACAGCTCAATCAAAAAATGGGCAATGGACCTAAATAGATACTTTTCTAAAGAAGACAGAAGGAAGGCCAAATGAAAACATGCTCAAAGTCACTAATCATCTGAGAGATGCAAATCAAAGCGACAATGTGGTACCATCTCACACCTGTCAGAATGACTAACAACAAATTAACAAAGGACAAGTGCTGGCAAGGATGCGGAGAAAAAGGAATCCTCCTGCACTGCTAGTGGAAATGCAGACTGGTGAAGCCACTATGGAGAACAGTATGGAGTTTCCTCAAAAAACTAAAAATGGAGAGAGATAGAAACATCCCATTTGACCCAGTAATCCCACTTCTAGGAACATATCCCAAGAAACTAGAAACACCAACCAGAATGGATATATGCACCCCCCATGTTCATAGTAGCACAATTTACAATAGCTAAGATTTGGAAACAACCTAAGTGCCCATTAGCAGAGGAATGGATTAGAAAACTGTGCTACATCTACACAATGGAATACTAAGCTGCAGTAAAAAAGAAGGAATTCTTACCATGTACAACAGCTTGGATGGAACTGGAGAACATTATGCTAAGCAAAATAAGCCAGTCAGAGAAAGATAAATATCACATGACCTCACTCATTTATGGAGTATAATGAACAACATAAAGTGATGAACAAAAACCGATCCAGAGACAGAGAAGCATCTATCAGACTGTCAAAACTCAGAGGGAAGGTAGGGGAGGGTGGGGGTAAGGAGAGGTCAACCAAAGGATTTGTATGCATTTATATAAGCCTAACCAATGGACACAGACAACAGGGGGGTGAAGGCATGAGTGGGCGGGGGGGGGGGTTGGGAGGATAATGGGGGTTAAGGATACATATGTAATACCTTAGTCAATAAAGAAATTTAAAAAAAAATTTTCCTCCAAGAATGAGTATCTCTTTAGTTATCAAGTTATCACTTGAGTGAGGGGGAGTAGGATGTAGCTATGAAGGAGAGAATGTGTCATTTGTTAACACATCATAGAGTTTATGTTGTGGCTACAGAAAGAAGGGAATTGTGTTGATATAACTGAGGAGAAATTTGCAGTACTTCTTTATCTACATTCCAAAATTTCCTGCTACAATTTTTTCCTTAGAATTTCTCAGAGATCAAGCTCTCTAAATATAAAGGTCTAAATTTTGGAAAATGTTGATTTCAATCAAGTGGTTTAGTTAACATAACCAACTTACCTTAATAATTGTGTGTGCTTTCTTGGTACATCAATCCAGTGTGTCCAAAAGATGTACATATAAACATAAGACAAAAGTTGATAGTTTGATTTATACCAAAAGAAGAATATTTAGAGTAGTATTGTGAAAATTCATTATTTTTGGATATATAATGTTGTAGAGATTTTTCATGCAAAATATATCCATTCATATTCAAGTATCCAAATTTGGTAAAAAAAAAATATTTTTTTATTTTTAATATATTTTTATTGATTTCAGAGAGGAAGGGAGAGGAAGGGAGAGATAGAAACATCAATGATGAGAGAGAATCATTGATCGGCTGCCTCCTGCGCACTCTACATTGGGGATTGAGCCAGCACCTTGGACATGTGCCCTTGATTGGAATTGAACTCAGACCCTTCAGTCTGCAGGCTGAGGCTCTATCCACTAAGTCAACTTAGGTAGGGCAAGAAAAAAAATTTTAAAGATCTATAAGATTTAAAAATGTCAAATATCTCCAAAAAACATTTGTATATTTTATGTGTAAGTATAAATTAATTAAAATGTGTACAAGTGATTTTTCTTAGATTAGCCATAGATTCAAATATAAATGTGATAAAGAAACTAAAAAATGTGGCTTTGCTTTAAATTGATAGTAGAAATTAAAATAAACATGTGAATGTTTTCTAAGCTCAAGAATTAACGTAGAGAAAAAAATAACGTGCTTTAAAATCACAGATGCCTTTACTGGTTGTGTGCTCATTAAACGTAAAGTACAATTCAGATAGTATACTAGAATTGTACATGTTATCATTCAGTTTTAAATCATAAATGGACTAAGTGCCTTATCACAAGCATATTGCAAATACATTTAGTTTTCATTTGATCATATTATTGTATGATAATACACTTTTGCCTGCATAAAAGTATATAATCATTAACATTTATAGCTCTTCACCATAAAATGGCAGATGACATAAACTATCATTGCATCATATGTAATTCAAAAACTGGCTTATAATGTAAATTTCAATTCTGTGCTCTGTCAGTAACTAACAAATGTTGAATCATTTCCTTCCTTAGACATACAACATTGGAATTCATTTAAAGTGTTTAATGTTCTATCAATAAACCCTGATATTCCAGCAGAGTTTCTGAATTCCCCTTACCGGCACCAGCTCTAGTACTGCCAATCAAATTAGAATACCATGGTTTCTCAGAAAATAAAGATTAATTGGATATATAAGGAAAAATTGAACATTAGAAATACCTATGTTCATATTATTCTTGTGTAAGACTTAGCTATTCAATTTCTATTTATCATATATGCATAAAATATCCATCATGGCATATATTAGATGTTTTTTTTAATACAAAAAAATTACCCACTTGCAATTTCAGGAAAAATCAGATATATCAGGCTTAAATGTTGACTTCAATGCATTAATTAATGATTTTCTTAGGAGAAAGAAATTTATGTTGAATCATTTGTGCTTAGTAAGCTACATTGTATGTGCTTTTTAAAACCATTCTCCCCAATTCAAAAAATTGTATTCCCCATAAAAAGTTATTTATGTATATGTACCACCATATCTTCTAAGTCACCAGTATTTGCTCTCTTACTTCCTGATTCATTAAATAGCTTAAAATATAGCCTTCTTTTGATGGGTTCTATTGAATCATGTGATTGAACTATTCTAAAAAACTGTGTGAAAAACTGCATAAGCAAGTATCAATATTTGTCAACTATATAATTTTAAAAATATAAACATGTCCAGTGAAAATAAAGAGATTAAGCTTTATAGAGAATTAAGTACTTAGAGAAACTATTCCAGATATAGTACACTTACTAATGTTAAAAGAAAATGTAAAGATATAAAGTTAAGATGTGATTGACATTGGTGAAAATTTAAAGAATTCCTAAGGGAGAAATAACCAAAAACTGAAATCCATAATAACAAAGTAAGAAATTAGGATCAATAATTGTAGTTGAAGCATTGGCCAGGAGACAGAACATGTGGAAGGTCACCATCTCCTCGGACTCAATTTTATCATCGCCACATTCACATCTGGTATCTCCAAAGAGGAAACCTCGGTGGATATGAGAAAATAAGAAGAAAACCAGCACAATAAGAGTTAGGGAATTCAATGCAGTGTCACTGTTGCTTCTAAACTCTAAACACAAATTTGCCTCCACCCTATCTTTGTACATCCTCTCCTCAAAATCCCCAAACCTCAAACTTAAAGATGTGGACCCAAGTGATTACAATCATTGGAAATAATTAAGCAATGGAGAAACCAAGCAAGATATCTCTGGAGGAAATAACTTAATTTCAAAAGTAGGTCTTACACACTTTTCATAAAGTTCCAAAGAAAGTGAATTCACCATAGAAACATCACTAAAAATTTGAGAAAACTAACCACCATGAGAAAAACCACATTCCCAAAATGTACAATTAGGCTCAAAATGAGTCAAAAAGATACAAAATTAAAACTTGTATTCTATCTAATAAAAGAGTAATATGCAAATTAGGCATCACTCCTTGACAAAGATGGCCACCCCCATGGCCACAAGATGCCGGTGCCCAGTCCGGCTCAGCCCTGCCACTGAAGTGGTCAGGCCTGTTAGCCAGCCAGGTGGCAGGGGTGACAGAGGGCCTGAGGGGCTGGGGATCCCCTGCCCAGGCCAGAGGCTTCAGGTATGGGCAAGGGTGGAGCTGCTGATCAGAGGTGCCAGGGGCAGAGCCGGTGATCAGAGGGTTATGAGGGTGCCCTACCCAGGCATAAGGCCTGGGCCAGAGGCCTCAGGCTTGGGCAGGAGCAAGGCGGGAAATCACAGGGGCCTGGGTTCCTCAGAGCTATCAATTGGAGGAGAAGGGGTGGAGCCTGCAATCACAGGGGTCTGGGCAAAGCAGGGGTCTGGGGGTCTCCTGCTCACGCCTGTAGCCTTGGCCAGAGGCTGCTAGTGGAGCAAGGGCAGAGCAGTCGATGGCAAGGGGCAGGATCAGAGCCGGTGATCACAGAGGCCTGAGCTCTGTGAAGCTGGCGATCAGAGGGGCTTAGGGGTCCTCTGCCCATGCCTGCAGCCTCAGCCAGAGGTTACAGGCCTGGGCAGGGGTGGAGCTGGGATTGGAGGGGCAGGGGCAGAGTCGTAATGGGAGTGAACTACAGAGGAAACACCTTTTCTTACCACTCATTGGCTAAGCTCCCTGTATACTGCTGGTAATATTCTTAGTAACTTGGGTAATAAGAATTCCTAAAGGCAATTTAGGGTTTTTCCACTACACTCCTGGAGAAAAAAAAAATGAAGGTCCACTGATGGAGGGCTAAGAAATGTCGTATCCTGCCCTAGCCGGTTTGGCTCAGTGCATAATGCCTCAGCCTGCTAATTGCAGGGTCCGGGTTCAATTCTGACCAAGGGCATGTACCTAGGTTGCAGGCTCCTCCCTGGCCAGGACCCAGGTCAGGGCATATGTAGGAGGCAACCAATCAAAGTGTTCCTCTCACTTTGATGTTTCTCTCTGTTTTTCCCTTTCTTTTCCACATTCTCTAAAAATCATTGGAAACATATTCTCAGGTGAGGATAAAAAAGAAAGAAAGAAATGTCATATCCTATGAAAGACACATCTTGAAAATTCCTAAAGCAAGTTGTCATTTTTTCGTGGTGAAGGGACTGGAGTCCGTGTTGATGAAAACACCTTGGTGGCTGTGGTGACTGGCAGTGGCTGCAGCAGCAGGTTGGTGGGGCTGCTGGCCTCCCCTGATTAGCCTGGTTGCCTCCCCAAATGGGAGGCCAGACTGTGGCTTAGTTCTGTTCCCTAAGGGGAGCAGGGAGGGGGCCTAAGCAGTCAGTAGGACACCCCCTGAGGGCTCCCAATATGTGAGAGGGGGCAGGCTGGGCTGAGGACCCCCCCTCAGTGCACAAATTTCATGCACCGGGCCCCTAGTTTTAAAATAAATGTAAGAAAATGTTTATATAATAAGAAATGAGAGATTATCAAAGCAGATATCCAGATTTTTAAAAGAACATATTAAAAATTCTAGAAGTAAAAAAGATCTGTATGCTCCAAATAACATAAATTAGAACCACATTAACAACAAAAAAGGCAAAATTATATGAAGAAATAATAATAGTTAATACTTCCAGACAATACCTATGTAATACCTGTGTAATTACTTTTCTAATTATATTAACATATTTAATTCTCACAATAGTTGTAAATTAGTTAGTATTTTCCTTGTTTTACAGGTGACACATTAGGGAGGTTTTTAAAATGTGTCTAGGTCCCACAGATAATAACACAGAAAAAAAAAAATTTGAATGCAGAAATTTATTTCCAGAATCCAAAGTTTGTAATTACATTTTTTATCTCTAGAAAACTTGCCAAGAAACTTAAGAGGCATTTCACATACAAAAAATATTAATAGCCCTAAAATAAGAAAATTACATTTAACTTCAATAATAATCAGAGAAATTCAAATAGAGGCATATGATATTACATCATAACTTGCCATCTAGAAAAAAAGTCTGCTAATATTTATTGTTTAATTTAATGGTTTCAAGGATGTAAAGCAGTGAGGATTTTCATATAATACCCAGAGATATGTAAATTTATATACTTACTGTAGAAAAGAACCTGAGATTATATGTACACTAGAGGCCAGTTGCATGAAGAGATTCATGCAATAGGTCTTCCCTTCCCCTGCTGTCACTGGTTTTCCTCCGGAACCCGGGACCCAGGCCTTTGCTCCAGCCAAAGCCGCCTTCAGTGTTTGCTCTGTCGCATTGCACCTCACACCTACATATGCAAATTAACCACCATTTTTGTTGGGTTAATTTGCATACTCTCTAATTGGCTGGTGAGCATAGCAGAGGGATGGTCAATTTACATGTTTGTCTATTATTAGGTAAGATGCTAGAGGCCCAGTGCACAAAATTCATGCATGAGGGCAAGAATCCCTCAGCCTAGCCTGCACCTACTCTAATCAGGGACTCTTTGGGGTCCCTGTGGGATCAGCCTAAACCAGCAGTCAGACACATCTCTCACAATCTGGGACCACTGGCTCCTAACACCTCTGTCTGCCTGCCTGATCTCCCCTAACCACTCTGTCTGCCTGCTTGATCGCCCCTAGCTGCCTCTATCTGCTTACTCACCCCTAACTGCCTCTGCCTGCCTGATAACCCCTAATTGCCCACCTCTGCCAGCCTGACCTCGCTCCCAACTATCCTCTTCTGCTGGCCAATTTGGTTCTGATTTGTTAGTTTCTATGCCAGTCAATATCAAAAGCTCCGCCTCCTAGGCAGCCATTGGCTTCTCACAGTTCACCCAGATTTGGTTCTGATTGGTCAGTTTCTATGCCAGTCAGCATCTCTGGTCCTATCAAAGGGGCCTGGTTAGAAAGGTGGGGCTAATCAGCATCCCTGGTGGAGGCCTGGAGAGAATGGAGGCCTGGCTGTTAGCCAGTCCAAGAGAGAAAGTGAGGCAAGTTCTGATCAGTGGCTGCCACAGAGGTTATGGATCAAACCTTGCCTCTCTCTTTGCAGGCCTCTTTCCAGGTCTGATCTGCAGCCCCCTAAGGCAGTCAGTGCTGGGTCACCATGGCAACCCAGCACTGACTTTCAGTCTGGTTTTGGTGATAATGGTCATTCGGACCCTGGCTCTTTATTACATAGACTAGGGGCCCAGTGCATGAAATTCATGCACTGGGGTAGGGGTTACTCAGCCCAGCCTGCCCCCTCTCACATATTGGGAGCCCTCAGGGGGTGTCCTACTGATGGCTTAGGCCAGCTCCCTGATCCCCTTGGGGAGTGGGCCTAAGCTGCAGTCTGGCCTCCCTTTGTGGGAGGCAACCAGGCTAATCAGGGGAAGCAACCAGCCCCATCACCCCACTGCTGCAGCCACTGCCAGTCACCACAGCCACCAATGTGTTTTTATCAACACGGACTTCAGTCCCTTCACCATGAAGAAATGACAACTTTCTTTTTTTTTATCTTTATTGTTCATATTATTACAGTTGTTCCTCTTTTTTGCCCCCATAGCTCCCCTCTTCCCAGTTCCCACCCCACCCTCTGTCCTTACCCCTCCCCTACTGTCCTCCTACATAGGTATATGCATTTTGTCCAGTCTCTTCCCACATCCCCAACACCCCTTTCCCCCTGAGAATTGTCAGTCTACTCCCTTTCTATGCCATTGATTCTATTCTATTCACCAGTTTAATCTGTTCATCAGGTGGTTTTTTTTATTCACTTGATTTTTAGGTTCACTTGTTGATAGATATGTAACTTGCTCTAGACATTTTCAAGATGTGTCTTTCATAGGATTTGACATTTCTTTCTTTCTTTCTTTCTTTTTTTCTTTCTTTCTTTCTTTCTTTCTTTCTTCTTTCTTTCTTTCTTTCTTTCTTTCTTTCTTTCTTTCTTTCTTTCTTTCTTTCTTTCTTTCTTTCTTTCTTATCCTCACCTGAGGAATTGTTTCCATTGATTTTTAGAGAATGTGGAAGAGAAGGGAAAAACAGAGAGAAACATCGGAGTGAGAAACATCAGAGAGAGAAACATCGGAGTTAATACAACACTTTGATTGGTTGCCTCCTACATATGCCTTGACCTGGGCCCTGGCCAGGGGGGGAGCCTGCAACCTCAGTAGATGCCCTTGGGCAGAATTGAATCCAGACCCTGCAGTCAGCAGGCTAAGGCATTATGCACTGAGCCAAACCGGCTAGGGAAGGATATGACATTTCTTAGCCCTCCAGCAGTGGACCTTCATTTTTTTTCTCCAGGAATGTGGTGGAAAAACCCTAGATAGCCTTTAGGAATTCTTATTACCCAAGATACTAAGAATATTATCAGTGGCATACAGGAAGCTTAGCCAATAAGTGGTTAGAAAAGGTGTTTCCTCTGTAGTTCACTCTGATCACTGCCTCTACTCCTGCCCCTCCAATCTCAGCTCCACTCCTACCCAAGCCTCTGCGATCACCAGCTCTGATCCTGCCTCCTGCCATTGCCGGCTCTGCCCTTGCCCCACTGGCAACTTTTAGCCAAGGCTGCAGACCTGGGCAGGGGACCCCCAGATCCCTGCTTGCCGGCTCCACCGGTGCCCAGACCCCTACAATCGCAGGCTCTGCCCCTGCCTCTCTGATCACTGGTTGTGCAGAGCCCAGGCCCCTGCGATCTCTGGCCTTGCCTCTGCCCAGGCCTGAGGCCTCTGGCCCAGGCCTTATGCCTGGGTAGGTTACCTTCATAACCCTCCAATCACCGGCTCTGTCCCTGCCCCCTCCAATCACTGGCTCCACCCTTGTCCATGCCTGAGGCCTCTGGTGATGGCCTCTGTCTTGGGCAGGGGACCCCCAGCCCCTCAGGTCGCCTGTTCTGCCCTTTGGGCCCCAGCCTCCCCTGCCACCTTCCCTGACTAACAGGCCTAACCATTTCAGTGGCAGGGCTGAGCTGGACTGGGCGCCACCATCTTGTGGCCATGAGGGTGGCTATCTTTGTCACGGAGTGATGCCTAATTTGCATATTACTCTTTTATTAGATAGGATGTTCAAACTATGTGCATTATGACCTAGCAATTCTAACAAAATATCTTGAGAAATTTCTGCATAGTATTCCCAGAAATCTGTACCTAAATGTTTTCAGCATTATTGCTTATAATAGATCAAAACAAAATAACCAAAATATCTATTAATAGAATAGATAAATAAAGTTGTATATATTTGAATGATGGAATAGTATAGAACAATGAAAATTAATAAACTCTAGAGGTCAATATAAATTCATCTCATCTCAAACACGAAATATTAAGGATTATTTTATTTGTAGGTATTTCAGAATTAGGCTAAATTTTAAAATACTACTTAAGAATATGTATATTTTGTGAAAATGGGGGGGAACAAGCAAATAATGAAAACAAACTTGGGAGAGGGATTTAAACATCCCTTTTGGGAAAGGGATTTAAACATATTTATAATTTTTTTCTACTTTTTAGTCTTAGACATTTTATAAGTGAAAAATTAATTTGTGAAATATTATTGTATTCATTCATTGGTATATCTCATTTTTTAAAAGTAAATTTCTAAAGGAAGAAAAAATATGTTAAAGGATTTGGCTTTTATTATAACTATTTTGTCACTAAATAGCTACAAGTAGGGGGAAGTTATTTAATACCTTGAATTTATTTCTGTTATTTACAAAATGACTAGAGTACACTAAGTTTATTCAGTCATTCATGTATTAACTTATTGTTCTTACATGTATTAAACATTTTCTGTGTTCTAAGCAGTATGTCTCATAGAGACATAAGTTTTGGTGTTTGCCTTTGAGCAGCTGGCATTCTAGCACAGGAGCTGATGATGCCTCCCAGTTCTAGTTTTATTTTCAGATAGAAGTCAGTTCAATTCACACCCTAGTCAAGACAAAGAATGATTTGGCAGGCACTGCAAACTTAGTTCTTCGCCTTGCAGTCATCCATATAAAGTTAAGATTAATAAATAAAAAGGGATGACACACAGGCAGAGGGTGTTAGAAGAGAAATTCCTGGTTTTGACACTATTGATACTAACTAAGACAGTAATCATGCATGTGGAATATTCTACCCTTAGGTAACAATAACCTAAAAGATGCTCTGGGCTCATGAGTGTCATAGTCAATTTCAATATATATACAAATCTCCAATGCATTAATAGGAAAAGCAAGCACAATGAAAATGTATAAAATGTTAATGGCAGCATGGAGCTGGTAGTTTATGATGTGGGGAAACAAAATCCATGTCTAATATTCAAACTGCACCTGAATTTGCAAGCTCTATATTGTTTCAATTAGGATGGTAAACTGCTTTGAATGCTTTAAGAACTATAGAATTTATTCTCAAGTGATAAGTCTTTCTTTTCTATATCAAATATTGAAAAAAAAGTTTTCTGAAATTGAATAAACAAATTGAACACAATGCTATCGTGTATGTAAAATAAATCCCCCTGCAGAATATAAAAATCAATCTAACTTAAAAAATATATAGGTGAGGTTTCATCAAACATTTATTTGCATACTTGCATACTATTTTTTATAAACTAATTTTACTGATTCATTTTCAAAATTTGAAAGGGATTTTGTTTCAAATTTATATTTGCGATGAAACTTCCTTAAATAATATTTAGAAATCTAAATAAGCAACTTTACAATCAAAACTATATGTACTTTCCAACAGGTTTGGTTTAACTTTGAAAGAAAGAAAATCTATATAAATATCTATCTATATTTCTATCAATCTATCTATTGATATATACAATTATTTATATTCATACACATATACATATATATTCAGTGTTCTGAAATATTTAAGACATTCAACATATAAAGTTTATGTTTGACCTTTCTACATTTCTTTCTCCCCAATACTTTATGTGTATCTTTTGTTATGGAAACTAAAATGAACTGGCATATTTTCCTTTAGGCTAGCTGCATATGCATCCATGGAGTTAGCTTATGTTTGCTCTAATTGATAAGAGTGCCAAGGTAAATGCTATGCAAATGAACCCCCTGTGGTACTCCTTTTTCTAAGTTAAATTGCTGCCTAGGTGAACCTAACACTTTGTAATGTTATTCCAAGGTATTTAATTCTGTGGTTTGTGTAGACATTAAGAATTGCTGACAATGATACATTGGCCCCCTAATACTATCTATCTCTGACAAACATTCTCTGATTTAAACACAGCATTATGGCTGATAATTTTGAAGTGCATGCAATGAGAGCTGATAATGTTAGATTATTATTGACTAGGGGCCCGGTGCACAAAAATTTGTGCACTCGGGTGGTCCCTCAGCCTGACCTGTGCCCTCTCGCAGTCTGGGACCCTCGCATTCTGCTGGGTCCACCTGCTGGCGTGCCTGGTCAGCCTGGGTGAGGAGCTGATGGCTGTTTGCAGGCTGGCCAAGCCCCCCAGTGGGATCCCTCACCCCACTGGGGTGTGGCCAGCCTGGGTGCAGGCTTGAGGGCCATTTTCAGGCTGCCCACAGCCCCTTCAGGTTTTGAGTCCCTACTGGGGTACCTGGTCAGCCTGGGTGATGGACTGAGGGTTGTTTTCAGGCTGCGCACAGCTCCCATTGACTCAATGTCCCAGCAAGGGTGACTGGAAGCAGGTTTCTGGGGTTTGTTTATCTTCTATAATTGACACACTGTTCCTTTAAGCTGAGGCCTAGGCAGGTAATGAAGCCTCCTGTCTGCTTCAGCTCGTGGCTTCTAAAATTGAAAGAATGTTGCCTTAGTAGACTCTAGGTAGGCAGTTTCCTCCATCGCTCTGAGCCTTCTATAATTGAGACAATGTTGCAAATATGTTGTTGCCTGCAGCCGGGAGAAGCCCAGGCGGCCGGCAAACAGTTTTACTCCTGCTGCAATGGAAGCTGCCTGTTTACTCTAGCAGCTCCGTGACTGCCAGCCTCCATCTTGGCTGTGTTAATTTGCAATCGCTCTGATTGGCTGGTGGGTGTGGCTTAGGCATCCCAAAGAAATGGTCAATTTTAATATTACACTTTTATTAGATTAGATGATAAAATTAAGTCATGGAAAATTTAAAGCTGTACAGTACTAATAAGATTGACACACACATACACACACACACCTCTAAACCAATTTATTTTTCACTAAAGGTGTAATATAAACAGCAATAGTAAAACCCAGTGTTAATGACTGCTCAGTTTCAAATATTTATTTTTAAATTGTGACTATATCTAAGGTGGCTTATTTAGTTATTATATATTTTCCCTCTCTATGATTTATAGCTTTTGTGATAGGAGGTTGGCCTGTGCCTTGTAGGATATTCAGTAGAATCTCCATCCTCTACCCACTAGATACCAGCAGTGTCCCCCTAAATTGTGACAGTAAAATTGCCCCCAGTTAAAAAGCTCTCTACTCTGAGGTCCCTACTAAATGCTGCACTGATTCAGTGAAAACTCCACTCCTAGTTGTCAGAACTCAAATGTGTGAACTCTCAGGATTTTTTTTACCTCTCAGCTCCCAGTAGTTTTTTCTTTTTCTTTTTCCTTTGACAAGACTTGTAGTATCCTTTTCTACAAATGTGCAGTTTACTAGTAGGCCAAATATATGCCAAATTATGGAGCAACTTTTCCACATGGCTTTCATCTTTCACACTGCATAATAATTCCAGCCAGATTGGCCTTCCCAAACTCTGTCTTCTGTGTCCTCACCCCTGCAGGTTGGGCATGCCCTCCCTGTGATCTCCTAGCAGACAGGAAAACAATAAACTTTTCCCTCTCTTGTTTTCTTTCTCTGAGGATCAGAGTCCTGCATTGCCTAGTGTCCAATTTATTTTTATTTTATTAAATGTATAGCATGACATTGGTTAATAACATTATATAAGTTTCAAATGTATAATTTTATAATACATCATCTTGCATGTGTGCTCACCACCCTAAGTTTAGCCTCCTTCTATTACCATGTATTTGAGCCCCTTTACCTTCTTTAGTCTCCTCCACCCGCTTCCGCTCTGATAACCACCATAAAATTACCAGGGTCAATGAGTTTGCTTGTTTTATTTGCTCATTTGTTACTCTGTTTTATATTATATATGTGAATAAAATCATATGGTCCTTATCCTTTTCCATCTGACTTACTTTGTTTAGCATGATAATCTCAAGATTCATGTTTGTTATTGAAATCGACAGCAGTTATTTTACATAGTTTGTCCAGCTTTCTACTTATATTAGCAGGATAGCAAGTTCAGTAACAGTTATTTCTTCATAGACAAAAATAGAAACAATATAGGAGCTCAAGACTATTGGATAATGTTCTATACTCAAAAGTTGAGTTGTGTCTTTAACAGTAGTAAATGTGTTTGTCTCCAAACATGTTTATGCTGTACATGTTTGTTCTTGTAATCTCAGATTTTAATTCTATAATGAGACATTAAAAGAAAAAAATGCCTTTATGACAAACCAAGTAACATGTTTTGAGAGTTCAGATAAGAATAAGTGACTAAAAAATATTTTTTGTTTTGTTATATGCAAAATACTTGGCAAATAATTGGAAAATGCAAAGAATCTAGATAGTCTCCAGTGATGTTTTCTCTCAAATATATTTATGTTATTAATTGAACTTAAAGTATTCCTAAGATGAAATCATAATTAAGGTCATTTTAGTGTTGGATATTCTATAAACACAACGTGGAACTATAGTTAAGACTCTCAGAGAAAAGCCCTATTCCAATATTAAAGTCCTATACTAAACACACGCAAAAAATGAATATTTATAAATGTTAATTAAACCAGAAACCACTATCAGAACAGAATATGGAGAGATAGAATGGTTTTCTATAGGCAAAGGTGTCAGACAAAGGTGCATTTCATTCCTTCTTTAATCTCTACACAGAAACATGTCATACAAAAAACTAGGCTAGACTCCAAGGAAGGAATAAAAATTGCTGGAAGAAATACAAATAACTTAAGGTATACAGATGGCACCATCTTACTGGCAGATAATAGCAATGATTTAAAATGGCTTCTGAGAAAAGTAACAGAAGAAAATGCTAAAGCAGGATTGCGTTTGAACATCAAGGAGACAAAAGTCATGACTACAGAAGAAACACAACTTTGACATAGACAATGAAGATATCAAAATTGTTAAAGATTTTGCTTATCTCGATTCAGTCACTAATTCAAAAGGAGACTACCACCAAAAAAATAAACAGAAGGCTGAGTCTTGGGAAGACAGCAATGGAAGAATTTGGAAAGATCCGCATGAGCAAAGATGTGTCCTTAGAAACCTAACATCATCCATATCCTCGTATTACCAATTACTATGTATGGATGTGAAAGCTGGACAGTGAAGACGTTGATAGGAAGGCAATTGATTCATTGGACATATGGCTTTAGAGGAAAGTGCTTTGGATGTCCAGGACGGCCAGAAGGATGAACAAATGGGTCCCAGAGCAAGTCAAGCCTGAAACATCCCTGGAGGCAAAAATGATAAAACTGAAAGTGGCTTTCTTTGGGAACATCCTGAGAAGGCAAGGCTCTTTGAAAATTACAATGATCCTGGGAAAAATAGGAGGCAACAGGAAAAAGGGAAGATCCAATATGAGATGGATTGACTCCATGAAAGAAGCCATGGGAGTGAGTCCACAGGAGCCTGATAGGGCTGTTAGGGCAGGACATTTTGTACATCACTTATTCAGAGGGTCACTAGGATCTGGAGCCAACTCAACAGCACAGAACACACACATTTTTAAACAATCCCTACTTTAGTTGCCTCTTTTGATTATACAACTAACTACCTGCCTTCATGATGTCAAGAAATGAGTTGTGTTTCACAATAATAGAATTAACAAACTAATTAATACAATGAATATTTATTAAACACCTAGTGTACTGAGCTAAAATAGTAGGAACTGAAGATCAAGTAGTGAACATGTAAATAAAAATCCTCACCTATGATGGCTTCTATTTGAGCAAGGATGATGGACACTAAAGATAAATAAATTAAATAGGTGTATATTTATTAAATAAATAAGCCAAAGATGGCCTTTGTGTACTGGTCCTAAGGTTGTTAATT
The DNA here is from genome assembly GCA_004026665.1 of Murina feae. Lineage (NCBI taxonomy): Eukaryota > Metazoa > Chordata > Mammalia > Chiroptera > Vespertilionidae > Murina > Murina feae. The sequence continues at coordinate 18,219 of PVJC01020202.1, forward strand.
TATTGTTGGTCGAAACTCACTTTCTTAAAAATGTGCTGGCACTAAACTCAAATTTTTACACATCTATTTATTCTTTTAAAAGTTCAAACATGCTAATTTTACTCATTTAGAGACCACCTGCTTTAGAAACCTATCAAAACCTCATCTGAGAGCTATTTCCTATAATTATAAGGCCTTAAACTGCTATAGAACTCTCTGACCCAGAGATTTCCCTCCCATCACCTAGACTCATAAGCTCCCTTTCCAATGCTCCTCTCTCTCCAGTTACCTTGCACTGTTCCTCTTCTGATAGTTACCCCAGATCTACAGCTTTTAGAAGGACTCCTGTTGTGTGGGACTTCCCAACAAGTTGACCAAATAAAGCTTGTTGTGTGTAAAAGCCTCTTGTGATCAATCATATCTTTTTCCGTGATTAGCCCCAAATCCCTCAAACCCCCAGAAATATTGCTAGTAAAAACTATTGACCAGAAAAATAATACAAGGAGGTGAGGTATAAAATAGGAACTGGGGGTTGATATTTTAGAGTGGCAGGCACATCCTCACTGAAAAACTGAATGTCAAGTATAAGCCTGAAAATGTGTGGGACTTGGTCACAAATTTTACTTACCTTTGTCTACTTCATTAAATAAATGTTTTATATAAAACCCCATTGTATATAATGCTCATTGTTAATATCTCCATTGCTTAAAAACTGTCCAGAACATGGTAGGCGGTTAATAAATGTACATATGGCTAATCAATAATGGAATAAGACTTCCACCGATCTAAAACCAGCACTTTTTACAAGCAGCAAATCTGTATAGTCTCTCCAATTACCGCTGAAACTAAAGTATTCTAAGGAAATAATTATCCAAAGGGAAAAGTGATCTTTCTCATATTTCCCTGCCACAAAAAAATGATGAAAAATTCACACAAATTCCCATACTGTCTTCTAAATGCCAGTCTCTAGTTTTGGTGTGTGAAAATGTGAATCAGTTCATTCATATAGTGTATGGCTGAGGAGGATGGGATATACATTCAAATATTTCCCTTTCCGCTTGCTCACTGTGTCATTTTAAGGATGATCTAAACCCTTCTAAGGCTTCTGCTCATCATCCTTACAATAGAGTGATGATGTAGCATGCTCCAAATTATCTTTCAGAAAAAAAATGAAAGTACTTTATACATGTTCAGAAACACAATAAATGTTCGGTTAACACTATCTAGAATTAATCAAGCAATAATCGTACCAGTATTTATCAAATGCCTTCTATGTAACAGACAATGTGCACTGTGTGGGTAACATATGTTTAATAATAACCTGAACCCTTATTTGAAGGAACACATAGGCTATAATGAATGATAAACATGTAAAAAGACATAAATGCAATCAAGGTGTGGTGGGTGCAAAAATGGTGATATTAGAAACTACCCCAGGAGTATAGAAAACAGAGAAACATGAAATGTGTACAGCTTTGATCTTTCCCGGGAGAACCTTTCCTTAAAACAACTTATTTTGGGCCTAAATTATTAAACAATGTCCTCCTTCGTGTTTCTAATTACTTACATATTCTCTATTTTTAAGCTGTTCACCATGTCAAAAAGTTAATATTTGAATATCAATTGTATCAAACAGTGTCTCAGGCTAAAATTCTTTGGAGTCATCTTTGATGCCCCTCCTCCTTTACAAAACTTAGATATCTGGCACAAGAGAGAAATCTTTGACCCACCTTGCATTTGTGCTAGAGTGTGAACACTTACACCATCTCCAACCCTGTCACCCCACCCACCTGGAACAAAGACTTAGCACAGAAACAAAGTTTACATCTACTAATATTAAATGAAAAGGCTTTCAACAATGGTACCTTTTTTAAATGTAATCCCTATGGAAATGAAGAACTCTCTGGAGTTAAAAGCCTTATGTCACTAAGATAGAACTCCTTAAGCAGTTTCTTCATAACAATGGTCTACATATATGAAAAGTTTCTAATATCGTATACATTTTTAGTAAAAGAAAAAAGAGAGAGAGCATTGCCAAACTGTAAATTGTTTTAAACAGAGTAACATTTCACTGAGGTCACCTCAGTTAGTGAGTCTGACAAGGGTTATCACACTACCGCCCCGGGCTCAGACCACCACTTACTTTTGCACGGTTTTATTGGAACACACCCACAGCCAGGTATTTATTGTCTCTATGGATACTTTTGTGCTACAAGCAGAGATGAATAGTTGCTCCAAGGATAATATGGAACATAAGCCTAAAAACATGACCATCTGGCCATATAAGAAAAAGTTTGCGGATCCTTGCAGGCTATGTAAACAGTAACGACAAAACAAGCTCTGGACCATCTTGGGTAAAATAATAAATTACATTGTAAAAAGTCATTTCCCAGTTAATTCAGTTACTAGTAGTACTCTGATAGGAATGTCATATTTACAATTAATGGGATTTTTACTCAAAATAATACTTTGTCAGCTTTAGTGAAGTGCCATTTACATATACTAAATTAAATCTATTTAAATGTGTAATTTGATGAGTTTTGGCAAAAATATATAGTTTTATAACCACTACCACCATGATAATAGGGCATATTTCTAACAAATTGACTTTGTTGTGTTGTTGTTGCTATTGTTAATCCTCACTGAGGATATTTTTCCTTTTTTTTTTTTTCCGAGAAAGAGAATGAAAAAGAGAGGGAAGACAGAAACATCAACGTGAGAGACATATTGATTGGTTGCCTTCTGCATAGGCTCTCCAAGGTAGGTGCCCTTGACCAGGAATCAAACTCAGGGCCTTTTGGTCCACAGGCCAATGCTCTATCCACTAAGCCAAATCAACTAGGGCAAATTGACTGGGTTTTTTGTTTTTTTGTTTTGTTTTACAGTCAATTCCTCCATTCCATTCTCCAGTCCTGGCAACCACTGAAGTACCTTCTGCTTTTTTGTTTTGTTTTTGCTTTGTTTTGTTTTGTTTTATATATCCTTTTATCTTATTTTGTTTCTATATAGTGTCTTTTTTTCTCTTCTATGAAACTCCAATTACATATATATGAGGCTAATTGGTAATGTATCTGTTCATTTTTCCAGCATTGTTCTCTTTTTTTATTTTAAATTTTGGATGTCTTCTTTTCTTAGGTTTTTGCATTCACACATATTTTCTTGTGTAGCTTGTAATCTACTGTTAATTTTCTACTTCAAATATTGTGTTTTGTACCTTTAAAAAGTTGATGCAGGCCCAGCTGGCATGACTCAATGGTTGAACCAGGTAATGGTTGATTCCCTGTCAGAGCGCATGCCCTAGTTATGAGCTTAAACCCCAATAGGGGGTGTGCAGGAGGCAATCAATTAATGATACTCTCTCATCATTGATGTTTCTATCTCTCTCAACTCTCCCTTCATCTCTGAAATCAATAAAAAAAATTGGTATGGATTTTTAAAAATCTTATCCTCATATTAATGCATTTTCCTTCTTGAACATATAAGTAATATAATAATTTTAATGATTTACTTGTTAACTTTATTATCATTACTTTAGGGTCTCTTTCCATTTAAAGACTTTTCTCCTGGCTTTGCATTTTATTGTTTTGTGCATATGTGGTTATTTTTAATCTGATGTCAATGTATTACCTTGCTGGTTGCCAAATTTTACTTTATTCTTCTAACTAGTGTGGGATTTTTTTCTTTCTATCATGTAGTTGTAAATTTCTTGTAATCAGTTTGATCTTCCTGAGACCTCCTTTCACATTTTTTTAGCAGAGATTTTGAGCAGCTGTTACTTTTGGGCAAATTTACCTTCACCTCTGCAGGAAAATCATTTTATAGAAGCAGCTCTTTGAGAATTTAGTCCTATGCCCCACGTATCAAAAGTTCTTCTCATCTGTCTCATGATCCTACATAAGATCTATTTTTTTTCTTTCTATTACTTTCTGGTGGTACTTCCATGACCTTGGTATCTTCCTCATACACATACACAAATCAGTACTCAGCCCCAAACTCAAGGAACCACTCTGGAATACCAATGCTCTCTCTTGATGAAGCTGCCTCTCTCTATTCTGAACATTTAGCCACATAAGCCTCACACTCTCAATCTGCCTCATCAACAAGAAAAGCCCCAGAATTCGGCTATCTTCAAACAACAAGTTCACACCACTTTGTTTCTCTCGCTCTTATTTCACTATGTCTGAAAGTGAAAACTTCTCAATAGATCGTTACATGAGATCATGCCATTATGACTCTTACATGCGATAATACATTTCAAGTCCTGACTACTTGGCCTAGTATATATTAGGTGTACTAGTTGATAATGCAGATGGATAGTTTTCAATAGATGAAGTTACACATATGTTGATATATATGTGATTTGACATGTATGCTATTTTGTTGTATTGACAGCAAGCTTCAAAACTTCATATGTCAAACTTGCTAAAGGTGTTAATAGCATAAATATATTTTATGCTTAAAAATGTTGAATTTTGTGCCCAAAAAAAAGAGGATTTGCAGGAAGTTTTTAATTCACTACTTTATTTTGAAGAAAAGTTATCATATACTTCGGGAAGCTTATGGTGAACATGTTCCATCTCAAGATACTTGAGAACTCTGTTTTAAACACTTTATAAGTGATGATTTCAATGTGAAAGAAAAAGAACATCCAAGTCAGCCAACAAAGTTTGAAGACCAATTACAAGCATTATTAGATGAAGAAGACTGTCAAACTCAGAAGCAACTTGCAGAAAGATTATTAGTAAATATTGCTCAGCAAACAATTTCTGATCATTTACAAGTAATGGGGAAAATTTTAAAGGAAGGAAAATGGGTGCCACATCAACTGAACTAAAGACAAATGGAAAACCAAAAAGTAAAATTTCATGCTTTGACGGCACGAAAGAAAGTATTTTTTGTATCGAATTGTGACCGGCGATGAAAAGTATATTTATTTGAAAATCCCAAACTCACAAAATCATGGTTGATCCAGATCAACCATCAACATCGACTACAAGGCCAAATCGCTTCGGAAACAGAGAAATATGAAATGCATAGAAGACAATGCTCTGCATATGGTGGGATCAGGAAGGTGTTGAGTAAGTATTATGAGCTTCTAAAACCAGGTGAAACCATTAATATTGATCACTACTGAAAACAAATAATCAATTTGAACTAAGCTGTGATCATGAAATGACCAGTTCCAGAAGACATGGCAAGTTATTTTTGCTTCATGGTAACGCATCATCACACACTTCAAAACCAGGTAAAGACATGTTAAAAGATCTTGCCTGGGAAGTATTAACCTACCCACTGCATTCACCAGACCTTTCTCCGTCAGATTACCACTTGTTCTGCTCGATGGCACACGCACTTTCTGAGCAGCACTTCAAAACATACGAAGAATTGGAAAATTGCGTCTCTAAATGGTTTGCCTCAAAACCAGAAATGTTCTATTGGGACAGTCTCCACAAATTACCTAAAAGATGGAGGAAATGTGTAGCTAGTGATGAACATTTCTGTGAATAATGCACTTTTTATGTTTCTCTTGAAATTATTACGTTTTCTTTGATTACAAAATCCATTTTTATTAACCGATATTAACTAGTAAAATGGGGTCAACAAACATGACTCACTTCCAACTTCTATTTCTTTACCTAATTCCAGGCCATACATTTTAAAAGTCAAATCATATATGATACAACACCCTGTATTAATAGGTAAATACTACTTTAGTAAAAGTTAAAGGAAAATTCTATTAACTAATGACTTCTTCTACCCCTTGGATTTTTCCACTAACTCTGGTCCTAAGAGGCAGATGCATATCACCCATATAGGATGAAACTTCTTAGATATTAAACCTCAGATATTTTAACTTTCTCAGATGCTGCTTCCTCCAAAATAAGAAACGCCATCTTGCTATTATGCTAATGGGAATCAACCCCATTTTCATTGTCTGAAAGAGCATCTTGTTACAGGCTTCATGTTTGTGTCTCCCCAAAATTTACATGTTGAAACCCTCCTTAGCCTCAATGGGATGGTATTAGGAGGTGGGAGTTTTGGAAGGTAATTATGTCATGAGGGTGAGGGTGGAGCTCACATGAGAGTATCAGTACCTTCATAAGAGGAGACATCATAGAGTTTCTCTCTTTCTCTGCCTCTCAACCTTGTGAGGATGCAACAAGAAGATCATTGACTATAAACCAAAAAGAGAGGCTTTGCCTGAACCTGGCCAAGCTGGCACCCTGATCTTGGACTTCTGTCCTCCAGAAATGTAAGAAATGCATGCTTGTTACTTAAGCCTCATAGTGTATGGTATTCTGTTATAGTCGCTTAAACTGATGAAGACACATTTTACTTCATGCTTACATAAATATTAACCATCTAAGTCATGAATCCTGAACATGTCTCCACAGACACTAATGCTCTATTTGGAGCAATAAAAGAAATGCCAGCAAGGTAATGCTCCCACATAATAGCAGCCATATTTCACAAACAGACAAATTTAAGCTCATGACTTAATTGTTATGCCTATAGTAACCACATATTATGAGAACATCTGGTGATCTTACATTGATAGCTGGTTCCACAATTGTCAGTATATATCTGAACAACTAGAAATAAAGGACAAAGTGAGGAATTCTCCCACTTTTTGGTGGGTATTCATGGTTACTACTTAACCCAAAGAAAATGGACAGAGACAAGTTAAACATAAATATGATCTGTCCCTCCTTGCAAAGGGAGTCTCACTTTTTATCTAGTCCTTCAAGCTACAGCTAAAACTATGATTTAAGTAACTAAAGCTGGACCAAAAATAAAGGAAAGTAAAAAAAGAAGCCCCAAAAAACAGTAGGTAGAAGATAAGATTTAGAGTTGCAAATGTTATCAGCCGTGAAATCTGAAGTGTTTAAGTTTCAGAGCTTCTGTAATTCACATATCAAAAGATACATAATGGGCATAAAGATTACTAGGAAGTGGAAAAAAATACAATGCACAGATTTGTGAATGTTGTTGCTTTTATAGACCTTTTAAGTTATACTGTTAGCTTTTGGAAAAATTCTTTAACCATTGACTACTGTGGGTCTGAATTTAGAAACATTCTGAAACATTTTCTTTTAGAAAGATCAATATAAATTCACAGAGAATTAAATGACAAATGGGTGTTATGGGGATTCCTAACTCTAAATTTTTATTTTATGAGGCCTCTTCTATACTAGTATGTATTTACTTGGTAGTAATTTTAACAGGTGTTATGAGCATTACTGAGCACCTCCACAGAATGTTGCTTCTGTTTGTATCCATCAGAGAAAACATTGTCACCTTCACCTGGACCAGTGAGGTTTACAAGGTCATCAACCACATCAGCAGCAATAGCCCTTTTTAAAAGATTCAATCAGACCTTCAATAGGATCAGGCTGACTGTTTGTTTATCCATTTAATCTTTAATTTATTCTTCAAAACTTGTTATTTTGAGTTTATCACCTATTTCATAGTTGTATAATAAGGCTATAAAGATCTGGATTTTTTCATACTTAATTTCTGAAACATAACAGTCTTGTTAACTCTGTACAATCAGTCACTGCTTTGAAGTAAAGGGAAAGACTATTTCTACAAGGTTAACATGAACATTTATCTATTTGGGTTATATATCGCTTTACCTATCTATACATAGAGAGATATATAGGTATCTAGTTATACAGACATATCAATATAGATATACACTGAGTGTCCAAATTATTATGACCACCTGACATTTGTAGGCAAATTAGCTATAATTTCATGCTGAAGTTGCTAGAGGGCCAGACCATTATAAATAGGGAAGCAGTTTGTTTACCACGACAGTAGAAGTGATTTTTCTCTGAAGATATGAGTAAACAATGCGATTTAACAGTCTTTGAACGTGGGATATATATATATTAGAAGCCCAATGCATGAATTTCATGCAAGGGGCTCAGCCTCCGCTGCTACAGCTTTGTCTGGAAAGTCATCCGGTCTAATTAGCATATTATGCTTTTATTATTATAGATTATTATAGATACTAGGGGCCCGGTGTACAAAAATGTGTGCACTCGAGAGGTCCCTCAGCCTAGCTTGTGCCCTGTCATAGTCTGGGACCCCTCAGGGGATGTCCACTTGCTGGCATGCTTGGCCAGCCTGGGTGAGGGGCTGATGGCTGTTTTCAGGCTGGCCAAGCCCCCCAGTGTGGACCCTCACCCCTTTGGGGTGTGGCCAGCCTAGATGAGGGGCTGATGGCTGTTTTCAGGCTGCCCATAGTCCCTTCAAGCTTCGGGTTTCTACTGGGGTGCCTGGGTAGCCTGGGTGCTGGGCTAAGGGCCATTTTCAGGCTTTCAGGCTGCCCACAACTCCCATTGACCCAATGTCCCAGCAAGGCTGGCTGGAATCAGGTTTCTGGGGTTTATTTATCTTCTATAATTGATACACTGTTGCTTTAAGCCAAGGCCTAGGCAGGTAACAAAGCCTCCTGTTGGCTTCAGCTCCATGGCTTCTATAATTGATAGAATGTTGCCTTAGTAGAGGCCCAGCTGGCCTAGGCAGACAGTTTCCTCCATCGCTGCTGCAACAGAATCCTTCTGTTTGGTTCAGCTCCGTGGCTTCTATAATTTCAACTATGTTGTTGCCTTGAGCAGAGAGAGGCCCAGCCGGCTTAGGCAGACAGTTTACTCCTGGTGTAACAGAAGGCTGCTGTTTACTCTAGCTCCCTGGCTGCCGGCCTCCATCTTGGCTGGGTTAATTTGCATACAGCCGCTCTGATTGGCTAGTGGGCGTGGCTTAGGCATCCCAGAGAAACGGTCAATTTCAATATTACTCTTTTATTAGATTAGATACTGAGTGGTCAGATTATTATGACCACCCCATCAGTAATTCGTTGGGCCACCTTTTGCCTTCAATACTGCAGCGATTCTTCTTGGCATTGACTCCACAAGATGTTGAAAGGTGATGTGAGGAATCTGACACCATGCCTGATGAATAGCACTGTCCAGTTCTGTGAGATTTGATGGTTGTGGAACCAGCTGCCTGATGGCTCTTTGAACTTCATCCCATAAGTGCTCAATTGGATTGAGATCTGGTGATTGTGGGGGCCACCTAAGCAAGGTAAAGTCTCCCTCATGTTCTTGAAACCACTCCTACACAATATGAGCACTGTGGCATGGTGCATTGTCTTGTTGGAAGAAGCCATCTCCATTGGGATATGCCATCAACATGATAAGGTGAACTTGATCAGCAATGGTATTTAGGTATGTTGTGCTAGTCAGACGTTGTTCCACACAAATTAAAGGGCCCAAATCATGCCAGGAAAACATGCCCCAAACCATAACACTGCCCCCACTAGCTTGAAGGGTTGTACTCTTGCATATGGGGTGCATGTTTTCATTCTGTTTCTGCCAAATTCTCACTCTGCCATCTGCATGATACAACTGGAAACGTGATTCATTGGACCACATAACTTTTTTCCAATGCTCAACTATCTAATCCTTGTGTTCCTGTGTGAATTGGAGAAGTTTTATCTTGGTAACTAGACAGCAAAGGTGTTCAAACAGGCCTTCGGCTTCCATATCCCATATGATGCAGTGTATGGCGAATTTGCCTCAAACGTCAGGTGGTCATAATAATGTGGCCACTCACATTCAAATATATCCCACGTTCAAAGACTATTAAATCGAGTTGTTAACCTATATCTTCAGAAAAAAATCACTTCTTCTGTTGTGGTAAACAACCTGCTTCCCCATTTATAATGATCTGACCCTCTAGCAACTTCAGTGTGAAATTAAAACTAATTTGCCTACAAACGTCAGGTGGTCATAATAATCTGACCACTAAGTGTATATATCTCTATATTCATCTATATATGTCTATATATATTTATCTATTTCTGTATCCATCTATATAAAGATATAGAATATAGCGTATGTTTGTCTGTTTTTATTTTTAATATTTGGGGTTTTTTTTTTATGCTGAGAAAACTGGTATAATTTTTCCCAATGAGGTAATGAGATAAGTTAGAGTCGCAAATGCCATTATTGGGTTACATTTTGTTTTTCTCTATGGAAATTTTGGATGTTCAGGTAGAAGTACATTAATTGTGAGTATTAATGGTGAACTGTAATGCATGCAATCAGAGCCCAAACTAAATATTTCCAATCTGTTCAATATTTGTGGTGTTTATCTGCCAGAAATGTTACAGGTGTGGCTATGTTGTATTTTTTGAAAGATGCAAGTTGTCCCAAGCTTAAATATTCAAACAGGATTGTATCCCACAATCCACCATAGGTTTAGCATAAGTTATCCACAGAGCTATTATTAAGATGCCTAAAGATGTTTTTCAACAGTATATGATATGCTGTCATTATTTGCTTCTTGTTTTTTTTTTTTAGTTCCCTTATAGAGTTGCTGCCCAATTTAAATGTATCTGTGAAAGATTAAAATTAGCTAAATACAAGCTGTGAACATTTCAAAGATAATCACTTTCAATAATTATCCTCAAATCATTGAATCATGGAAGCTCAAAAGTGGGAAGAAATATCAGCAACCATCTGACAAAAACTTCTACTTGTAAAGATGACTGGCTATACATAGAGGAGCCATGTCTTGCCCTGAATCCCACACGTTAGTCTTGTTCATATCACAGAGCACATTGCTATATGATTGCTGTTATAATGAAAACAGTTTCCTACTTGCAATTATTAACTGGACTGAAACAAAATGCATATAGCACACAGAACTACTTTTCCTCAAGCATATTTTTGGTGTTGCAGTTATTGGTCGTGGTTTATTTATTTACTAGGGGCCCGGTGCACAAAAATTTGTGCACTAGGGATGGAGGGAGTCCCTCAGCCTGGCCTGTGCCCTCTCACAGTCTGGAACCCCTCAGTGGATATCCTATGATGGCCCCAGTCTTCCAGGCGCATTCTGTGTGTGTGTGTGTGTGTGTGTGTGTGTGTGGCCACTGGGGACCTGCCCCCAGCCGCATCAGAGGCTCGGAGCAGTCCTCCTGTGTGTGTCTACCTGCTGGGGGCCTGCCCTCAGGCACACCGTGGAGGCTTGGAGCAGGCACTCCCTCTATGTTGATCTCTCAGACTCTTGCCCTCCCCTGCATGTTGTTCTCTTTTTTGAGCTGTGGCTAGGGCTGGGTGCTGCCTGCCTCCCAAGCTTGCCTACTGCCCATCTTCCTCTAGCCACCAGAAAGCAGGGAAAACCCC